>PYHX02000383.1:0-24515 GCA_004302925.2 Cochliomyia hominivorax
AAAGTGTAAAATCTCTCTCTATAATACAACTGATGACAAAGAAGGGGAGTATCCTTATTAAAATTTGTCATCTGATGCGTCCAAATCGATTTTTAGATATTTTTTTGAAAACTTCATATGATTAGTGCTGAGATATTTTCGAGTTAACTTGGAGAAGCAACAGCTCCCAAATGTCTGGGCTGTGGTCGGTGATGCTTCAAATATGGCCACCACTTTTACGAATTGAGACAAAATTATATTTCATACACTGACATATTCCTATAATTACACATAACTTATTTTAAAGAATTGGAAAGAAATTAAAGAGGAAAATATTTAATGGCCAAATAAGAAGTGAGATCTAAAAATTCTTAATACTCATTTTTCATTCATTCATTTAACTAAAGTATTATTTGATTTTCTTTTTGATCAATTTAACTTTGAAATCATGTAAATTATTTGTTTAATGTTAAACAAATGAATATATATCGTTATCTAATTCAAATGAGTGATCAGAAAAATGTGCGCACTTGATTTACAACAAAATTCAACATTGTCCTACAAAAAATCTAACCTAACATTCAAAGTTCTGTGCCAAACTGTTTTTCAATGTAATTAAACAGTACTGCAAAGAACTTGTCCGCTGATAGAAAACCTGGTGTAGGTAGAAGGAATGGTTCACATGATGTTTCTAAAGCAAAAAAATATAAAAAAATCAAAATAGGTCCCAACACATTCAGTAAGCAAACCGGTTAGCATAGTGCTCGGACTATTTGGAACATAAGGTTAAAGCTAATTAAGGTTAAAAAACATTTAAGGCTCCAAAAGTTCCTGACAGGAACGTTGGTAAAAATTAACAGGCTAAAAGCAGAGTTTGGAAATTGACGTCAAGTTTCCTAACACAAATATTTTTGCTCTGCATAATTTATGACGAAATATATATTCTGACAGATTCATCGCAAATTCCTGGTCGAAAATGTAATGCTGCTGATGCTCGAGGAATGCTGAAGAAACTTTTCGCACCCAAAAAGTTCTAAAAAAACGTTCTCTTATAAATGCCGAAATTTACATCGAGGAGTGTTCCATCCAGTGTCGATTTTAAACGGACTGGACGGATAGACTCTCTGTTCGAGACAAGTGATGAATGCTATTTAAAACGTTAATGGAGGGGGTTTTCAAAAATGAAAAAATAATTTTAGGTAAAGATCCGCCTCGCAAGCCACTATTCAAATTTAATAAATCAAATAATATTAAAAATATTTTTTGTCAGTCCGTAAATCGCAATTTTTAACATTGTTTCACAGTTAATGCAGTTTCTTGGGAATATTGTTGAAATTTTATTATTAAAAATGTATCATTGTATAATTATATATATTAACATATATCGACAAATTCTTATACGAACAATATTATTTCACCACAACGTAAAAACGTTTAATTTAAACTAAATAAAAAAACTTATTAAAACTCAAATCAACTATGTTCAATGTTGATTCAGTTTTTTTTTTTTTTTTTTTTTTTTTTTTTTGTTGGTGTGGACTTTCCCGTAAAAAAGTGGGAATCATGTAGTTGTAGCGTTTTCCTATGGGAAACATCTCTGCTCTAACCGTTACAGATTTTCTTCCAAAAAATCGATTCGTGCAATACACTATTGCCACTTAAAAAAATTGTAGGGTACTCACAAAGAATTGAATTGGAAAAAGACGAAGAAGAAGATAAGCAAACAAATTGGCATGAAGATTGTATTTAAATTAAATTTCTCTTGAATGAATTGAATGATCCTGCAACAGATTCACTTTTCAGTATTTTCATATAACAGCTGAGGATAATGGAGATGATGGCGTTGATTATGGCTTTAAAGAGTCGAAAGTTTGGCCAAAAGATGTATTTTAAAATACATTACATGCTTCTTCTTTTTTATTTTGCTCTCCTGTTAAATGTATCATTTTCAGCTTTTGTTGTTGTTGTTAATCTTGTTCATGTATTAACAATTAATGTGAATTAATTTGTGTTCTTTTCGTTTTTTCCTTATCGTTTTTAACAGAAATTTAAATTTCCATTTTTGCAAAAATGGAAAATTTTGTTTAAGTAAATTTTGTTGTTTGTGAAAAGCTTAATTTTGTAAATAAAACAGAATGAAGAAGACATTTAAACAAATTAAATAAAATTTAAAAGAAATTGTAAGTTTTTGTTTTCAATTTAAATTATTTAATGGTATTTCAATGTTATTTGGAAATTGAGTTAATTATATTTGTTTATTGAAAAGAAAAAAAGGATTTTGTAAAGTATTTGTGGAGATAGAAAATTTACAGTTATAATTATATAATATTAGAAAATTTCCCAGAAAAACACACACAAAAAGATATAAAAGTGTCAATTTTTTGTTTAAAAGGACACAAAAAGGGACAACAACTAAACGTTATAGATTGTTGACAAAAGCTTACTGATCGACCTATACAAAAATGAGTATTTTAACACGATGTGCCCGTGAAATTATTATATGAAATTGGAACTTAGGCACACGGTTACAAAATTCCTATAAACATTTTTAGCTGCTCTTCTGCATTAAGGTTTGGGTAATGCGGTAAATGAGCCAAAAATTTCAATAAAATTATTTTCAAATAGTTTTTGACCCTTTTTTGTCCTTGAAGCTCTTTGGGGCTCCATAACATTAGATTTTCCTAATCACGTGTCAAATTTATTTTCTCATTCAATTTTCAAATGTTTACAAGCTATAATATCTCTTGTCGAATTACATAATTTAAAATACTTCAGTATTTAAAATTTCAACCTTCCTTACTTTCCAATAATTTGAGTCTGTTCTTCAAATATTTTACTTCCACGATATTGTGCAATGGTTTTGCTTAGTTAGGAACAAAACTATTATTTACACAGTCCAAAAATAAACAACATCCAATAAAAATAGATAACAAAACTACTCAAGGTCTTGCAAAGCTGGAAGTTAGGAACTTCTAATAACTCTATAACCATAAGAGATAAATAAAGTGTGAAAACCTTTTTTGGAAAAGACTCATTAAGGGGTATAACATAAGAAAAATTTGGCATTTACTTAAAAAATAATGTTCTAGGTTCATCCCTTGCAACTTTATTACTCATCTCATGGAGCCAAAAATATAATTAGATACCCCCCTACAATCATTGTGTATTTAAATGAAATCTAAAAAGTACCATAAATACCCTGCAACTTATACGCTAAAAGTCATATGTAAGTTTAAGTTATTTATTGTAGACGAAATCAAAAATTATCTCAAAGACATGAACTTTAAAAAAGTACCACAAATTAAAAATTAACTTTTATCCGTTTAAGTCCACTTTCATGCCTCTATGTTGATAATAATAGAATATCCAAAAAGTACCACGAAATATCTTCATCATAATTCTTCTTCCCATGGTTGTATTAAGCTTATATTCAGAGTCTTAAATTACAAAAAATAATTTAATAGATTTTCGTACATGTAAAACTATACATTTTATAGAAAAAACGAGAAATAATAATTAAACGTACTTAACTTAAGTAAATAAAATTTATTCGAAAAGTGCCAAAATGCTACCTTTTCTTGGATGTGAATACTGTAGCTTTCATTTACAAAGTAATGCAAATTGTCATGGTTACTTTTAACTCACAAAATACATAAAGTATCTCGTATTAAATCTTTGGGAATTGTGAGTTTAACTGTTAATTACTTTTCCTTATGTTATAATCCACATGGAACTCTGTTAACAAAATTTTATATCGACTATTATAAACATCAGTAATATAACTTCTATAATAAGCAAACAAGTTTTTGGTTCAATCAACACAAGTCTTTTCCAAATTCTGCATTCGAAAAGTACCAAACTACATTCACGAATATATAGTACCAATTTTGATATAGATTTTAATACTGATATGGAAAAATTATTCAACTAATTTTATAGATGTTTAAATTTTAATCAAAACTGTCTTGATATTTCTTAAACAAAAGTACCAGGATGACAATGGAAGGTACCAGATTTAGGCACGGTTTTATCCCCTAAATGTCCGAAAAAATGTATTTCAATGATGAATGTTTATAATTTAAGTTTCAAATGTAATAAGAATTTCACTTGTAAGTTATTTAAATGATATTAAGCCACAGTATAAATATCAGGCATTTTGAATGATGAATGTTTCAGTCAGTAACTCTAAAAGTAAATATACTGCATATCATTATGAACATTTAGAATAGACAATACCAAATAAATGATAACAAAAAGTTATATTAAATAAACATAAAAGTCAATAATTCAATAGTTTTAAAAAACCCTTGATTTACCACCCCCCTCTAATCTTTAAATCATATTTATTCCCCACCATCCCCAACATGCACTTCAAAAAATGCCACACTGCTAATTTCAAATACTCTTCTCACCTCTTTAAAATAAAATATTCAATTACTCATAAACACTCATCAGTTTCATTTTATTCAACATAAAATAACTATGACAACAACAACAGTACTGTTAGTTATGCTCCTTCTTTTCAACTCTCTTTTAGTCATATGCAATTACACACAAACACTAACATTTCAATGAGTTCACCACAAAATATGCGTAACTGTATCACAAAACAATAACAATTGTAAAATCATCTCAATTGTTGCATTCTTCAATATTTTTCTCAAGTGTTCGGTTGATAAACGATAATTAATTAATAAATTTATTAAAAATAAATATTAAAAATTAATAATTTATTTATATTTTTACATAAAAGTGTTATTCAAATGTTTGTTTATAAGTCTTTGTAAAAATCGAGTTAAAAAGTTTAGTGTAAATTAGTGAAAAAAGTGTAGGAAAATTGTGTTCATAAACATGAATGTAAAAAAATAGTGCAAGTCGATGCAAGTCTGTTTGTTGTTTGTAAGCAAATATAAAGAGGATAAAATAACGAGAGACTTATAAGAAAATTGTTTCTGTTTTTAAACAGCAAATATGAAATCATTTCCAAAAAGAGTTTTTAAGGTGAGTTTGTTATTATTTATATACTGTGAGCGTCAAAAGAAATTGTGCAACTTAAACTTTTATATTTGCAACAATTTTTTTTCTAATATATTTTAAAGTAGGAGAACATATATAATATTTTTATTTAAAATATAATTTTATTTCTGACAACAACAACAACTACCAAAAAAATATACAACAAAAACAAAAAAATCATCATATTCATAGCTTCAAAAATAATTGTAAAATATCACTGTTTTTAAGTAAAAATAATATTTAAAAAAATAGTATTAAGTTCGATTGCCATTTGATTTTATAACAGTTTGCAGTCTTCCATTTGGGGGTATGATCCCAAGGTTTGGGAGTATAGTAAAGCAGCCATTTCTTCACTATTTTGGCAGTGTGCTTGGGATCGTTGTCTTGTTGAAAGACCCGAGTTAGATCCAAACCCAATTTTTCGATGCTCTGTGCCAAGTTTTCTTTTAAAATTTTGAGATAATCTATTTTATTCATAGTACTTTCCATGAATACCAAATTAACTACACCATTGACTGCCATACTTTCTTACACTATAACTGAACCACCAACGGGCTTCACTGTGGACATTACATTTTGCTGCTCAAATTCAGTATTTTTTGTTTTCTAGATGTTAACAGTTTTTATTTTTACCAGAAATTTCACGTCGGTAAATAGGAAATTGTTTCAGAATGTATTTGAGTGTTTTTCGTACTCATAAATGAATGTAATAATTAAGTCTCATAGTTTTCTATGTTCGTTTTTTCATATTAATGATCATGAAATCACGAAATTATTCAATGTGAATTGAAGTCGTTATAATAAGATGCTATAGGACTTTATAAAGTGGTACTGGTTTCGAAATTTTGTTTCAATTTTTCATAATTAACGAGAAGTCGTATGTAGTCTTGAATACTTTGGAATAATGATGGTACATCTTGAAGTACTATTTAAATATTTTCATGGATTTTTTTTAATAATAAATTTAAATTTTAAAAATAAAATTAAGTGTACCAATTCAAAGAAATCGAAATCTAAGTAAATTAAAGAGGTAGTTTTTGGAAGATATTCGAATGTATTTTAATTTTTCATAAAAATAACTTGGAATCACAAATGTTAATACTTATAATCCCCAGCAGATGATGGCAACTATTGGTTGCTTTTTTATAGTACTTTTCAAAACTTTTGTTATTTTTTTTTAATTTATATAAAATATGGTAAATGAAAATTAATGTTAGAATATTTTGTGGTACGTTTTGTACCTCTTAAGGTACTAAATAAAGAAAAAAATAATTTGAGTATATTTTTTAGAATTTTTGTTACATCATTTGCAATCATAATGAAATTTATATTTTTTATATATCATCTTCAGTGGTTTGGTGTCATCATTATAGAAATTTATAGTAGTTTTTAAGATTTCTGAAAGTCTTTTCGATTTTCATTAAAAACAGTAAGCCACAGCATGTTCATATATATATTTTTGTATGATTGGAATCGTAAAATTAGGTTTTTGAGGAATTTTTTCTGGTACCTTTTCGGTGGTACTTTTAAACATTTTTTAAATTTTATTTTCTAGTAAAAAATTAAAATTTTAAAAAACATGTGTCTGTAATCTTAAAAAAATTATTGAATAAGAATTTTAAAAACGAATTTTTTTTATACTTTTTGGATTTATCAATAAGACATTTTGAATTAAGAGCCGAAAATAGCTCTAAACCCGTTGTTGGTGATAATTTTGGAATTCTGCGCATAAATTAATCGAAATTCATGAATTTTTCATATGTGAACTTTAGTAAACGAAAAATAATTTAATAATATTTTATGGTCGTTTTCGGACTTTTTAGACATATTATGGTCTTTGGTTGGTTAAAAGTTTTCAAGGCAATATTTAAGTCCTTTTTGCTTAAAAAGGTTATTTTTAAGTATTTTAAAACTTTAAATGATTGGTTTATAGGTCGTTGAAGAACTAAAGTTACATCATATATCCTAATGCTTCTCGAAATAAAGTACTTGAATTGTACTTCATTTAACTTTATATATGTTTTTATTTTTTAATATTTCTTTTTTTTTAGAAAATTTTCGGTCAGATTGGAACATCCATACATTCGCTCCACTCGAATATCTATTCTGTTTATCATGTTTTCTTTGAATGAAATTACCGCAATCATTCTATCTAAATGTTGACATACTTGTTTTAAAACAAATGAAATAATTACGCTGATTTTATAATCAACAGATTTTATTATAACATTTATTCTAGATTCCAAAGAAAAAATTATAGTTTCCATTAGCTAAAATATATGTTATTTTCATAAAATATCATCAAGGTTTTATAAAATCATTTTAAACGTTCAATATGCATACGTTTGCAATATATCAGTCATTTATAATATGCACACACACATACATACATACATACATACATACATACATACATACATACATACATACATACATACAAATGTGAAAATGGCTTGAATTTATTGCCACTAGATATTAATGTTCAGTACAATCAACGATTTTAAATGAAAAATATATAGCTGTAGACAAATATATATGCTAAATATGTATATATGTGTGTAGCTGTGTACATATATATTTAGCAAATCAATAAAAAGCTTTTAAAATTATTAAAATTCACAATCAACACTGCGCATTGCAAAATGTAAAAAAAATAAATAAAAAAACGGTTGAAATAAAACAGAACATTATATGACTCAATCTACATTTAGTTTGATTTTAGAAAAATTACGCTTATTAAATATCAAAATTTGAAATTTTATAAAAGGAAAATTATTAAAATTATTAAAAGAATTAATTAGGTAAAAAATGGAATGGAATAAAATCACTTAATTTTCTTCATTTAAAAGGAAAATTAAAATTTGGAAACTATTAAAAATATATGAGTGATCAAGAATGATCTAGCCGATATATCGCTTATTTGTTGCAAGGTAGCAGAAATTGGCTAATTTTTTTAAGATGGACTAATTCGAATTTCAATGAACTTTTCACAATTCTGGCTGAGGAATGTATAAAATGTGAGGAATGTTCTTTGAAATATTCGATATTGGAAATATTGAATCTTTTTTGGATTTCACTAGCATCTTTGTTTACAAATATAATTTTTTGAAACGCTTCGCGAGTATTATTCTAAGATAAATATTGAAAAAGATTTTATTAATGAAGTTAAAATTTAAATAAGAGAAATGAGTAAAAAATTGGAAAACAATTTGTTTTAAAGTAGTGTGCAGCCCTGAGAATTTAATTGTACTTTTTAAACATATTATTTTTTAATCGCTCGTCGAATGAAAAAGAATTTTGAAAGGACAACTTTAAATGCCAAAAGATCAAATATGATAAAAATTCAAAAATATCAATTTCGAAAAATAATTTCCACAAATTTTTTAAAGTCGTTGGCAGCACTGATCCTATGCAAGTAGGAAATGAGATCGAAAAGTTCTTAACAAAAAGTTTTATTTTTTTATATAATAATTATATAATTTTATTACTATTTCTATTGTTATTGTTATTTGGAAGATTTACCTTTCGGAAAAAAAATCGGTTTGTCTTTTAAAGACTGTTTGTAAACAATAGTTATTTACATTTTTATACCCTTCACCTGACAAGGTTAACTGGATACATGTCTGTTTGTCTCACCGTTTTTAGTTTCAACAAATTTTATCTGAGACCCCCAAAAATTATATGTTCTGGATCGATATGATAAAAGAAATTTGTTAAACCATTCTTGTAAACCAATAGGAAACGTTTTCGAGAATTTTGCTATTGAAATTAGTTTCTAAATGGAGGAAATATTGCCATATTTGCTATTATGATAAAGCTTGCCCAGAAACTATATATAGACTAACATATATATTTTTCCGTGACGTATGTAAATGCTAAAAGTAAAAAAGTTAAGACTGTCTACCTAAAATAAGGTTAGATATGAAAAAAGAGAAATTTGGAAATGAAGATTTTTAATCTTGTCAAAGGATATTAAAAAAATATTATAATCCCGAAATATTGATCTTTTCCGTATCTTGACAATTAATAGCTTTTTCAATTATTGATATGTGATACTGAAGAAGTTTTACTTTCGTGACACAAAGTAGAGATATATAGGAAATTCCAAGCTTGCCTCGTCTATATATTTATGAACTACTCTAAACTGTCTATAATCATCAAAATACGTCTCTGCCTTTATTTCTCCTCAATTGGGGTTTCATTTCCAAACACAGTTCCTTGATTATGTCATCAAGCAATGGCAACGTAGTGTAGTGGTTAAAGTGCTTTTATATCACAGAAAAATATCAGTAATAGCTACTCCTACTCCAACCGCATGAAAAAATTATCAGCACAATTCTACGTATATTAAAAGTGGGGCTTCATATCCTCTCCAAAATTAACTGAACATCGAAGAAGTCTCCCGCCCAACCTGACTTTGATACAGCTGTCACCAAAGAAAGACCAAAGGTAACGATAAATGCAAACTGCATATTTCTATGAACTAAGCTACAGCAGGCCAATCATCTAGTTATCAGGAATTAGATTAAAAGAAAAAGCTGAACCTCAAGCACGATAGTCTATATCTGAGAAAGATGTAATCCTAGTTTTTTAACGCTAAATTTATCTTTAATATTGTCTCATATTGCCTTCTTAAAGTACTAAGATTTCTACAATTTAGTTGGCTGCTCTCATCATACGTAGGAAGACTTTTTCTCTCGATATCTTTCATATTATATATACGATCTGATTACATCGAAGAATTTCTAGAAATGCAGCGGTTATGCTATTTAGATATATAAAACGTGAATTTGATCTGCGCAGTTTGTGTTTAGTAAAATCTTGCCTTTTCATTAAAAAAAAACTTAACATTTCCATTAAGTCCCACTGTTTTCTGCTTTAAATATTTTTCAATTTTTTATCTTCGTTCATTAGTTTTTAATTAAATTTAAAACACTCCAAAAACCATAGAGTATTAATTACTTATGATTATATCAAATAGAGGGTGGCTGGAACATTAGTTAAAAAGCTTAAAACTGCACAAAAATACTGTAATAAAATTGACATTAGTCTAATTAGTTTATTAGTTAAATACTATAATTAGTACTACTAAAACCCCCTCAAATTCGCAGACACTTACACAAATAAAAAAGAGATTTTAAATCCAGTAAAACAAAAATCATGTTGTGGGAATATTTTCAAAGCAAAAAGCCTGTTGCTGCTTCGCTGCTATTGCTGGAGTTATGTTCATTTTTACAGTTATTTAATTAACATTATGTCGTATTTAAATTTTAAAATTTTTTAATGTGCCACCCATGTGAGTGTGGGTTTGTGTGTATTTGTGTGTGAGTGTGCTTTTGTCTTTAATAACGCATAAAATTAAGAAGACTTAATTAATGGTTAAAAAATTTCATTTAAATTTCATTTACTGAAAATATATAAACACATACACTTACACGCATACAAATAAACAAATAAATAATAAAATTAAGCAACAAAAATAAGCTGAAATAACAATAATAAAATAAAAAGTTTTTGGAATATTAATAAACAACAAAAAGCAATAAAATTATGTCCAAAAGAATACTTATACAACACGTGTTGTTATTGTGTAAGTTTAAGCTGATGAAGAGGAAGAAGAGAAAGAAAATTCTACTCAAATTAAAGAATAATAATTAACATCGTAAAAACACCCACAAGACAGTTGGAAAAATACAACAACAACAAAAAAGCACGTAACAACTTGAACATTAAACTACTTTTTTTGTAATTTTTTCTGTTGCGTATACGCAATATAAAATAAATATTTTTGCTAAATTAAAAATTATGTATACGTTATGATGGATAAATATTAAAATATTTGTCTCTTTTTTTAGAGGATTTAGATAATCATAGGATGAAAAGATAGGAAGCCACAACGAGGTCCTTTTTTATGTTGAGTGTATCTGAGTAATTCAAAAGATTTTGAAGGAATTTGGTACTTCAAAATAAGAAGAGTTAGTTTTTACATGCTCCACTGTAAAAAGTAATGAATATAAAATTCGGTCCAAGGATCCATTCATAAATTTTTAGGCCACATTAAAATATTATTCGATTTAGTAATATCAGCCCATTGCAAACATTTTCTCGGTTCACAGTATTCCAGTTTCGAACAACTAATGCGATTTCACATTGTGATATGTATTGAAATGAGTTTAGCCGCTTAGAAGTTGCAGATTTACCACCATTTCATTTTCAGTTTGAAATACTGTGCTGCCAAACTAATAAACGAATCTGAACCAAGATAGTTCTCCTCATCAGTTTGTTATATAAAACGAGCAAAGTTGTATTAATGAGTTTTAAAAATACTTTATCTTAATCGCACCAATAGAAAATTGATAGAAAAAATATATGCGATTTTATATCCCTCCGAATAGAACCCAATAAAATAAACTTAAAATAAACTGATAATTTTGTGTCATTATTTGTCCTATATCCCGTATAAAGCTCTTTTCGTGGGTTGTGATTTAAAAACATATAAATTTTCCAAATATTCAAATATTTCTCTAATTTTAGATTCATATTGCCAACTGCAAGAACATTGGTTCAAAAAAGGTTGTACTTTCCATAGTTTATATAGACTTATAGACTTCTTTATCCTAACCAGTCAAGATATAGCGAGTATAAATGCTACAGTGATATAAATTATTTCCTAGAAACCAAGACTCAAAGCTCAAATGTTATCCATATTGTTTGGAAGTTAATTTCAATGATTTAATTCCTTTTCCTTTGATTTTTCTCAAATTATTTAAAATGTAATTTCCAAAAATTATTTCTCCTTTTTTTGTTCTACTAGATATTACACACATTTATTATCATATATAGTACTCCAAATATTTATATGCTTTTCAAAATGATTATTATCATCAAATCACATGACGCAATAATCAAAATCTTATTTAATTTCAAACTTTATTAAAACCCTCTGGGTATAAATTTATTATAAAATATTAAAAAAAGAAACAACAACAAAAGTTTCTTATGATGGAGTAAAAAAAGCGTTATATTTTTCTAAACCACAAATGACCAAAAGAAGAAATGATCGATTTTATTCTCTAGGAGTACGTCGTATAGAGAAAAAAAAATCACACATATGTATGCGTGTGAATAACTGTGCATTATACAAACACATTTATACACTTTTTCAATTCCGTTCTAAATACCAAACGTTTCCTATGTGTTTTTTTATAACAGAAAACACTTACATTGGTATTGAGTGAGAGTATAAGTTTTTACTATATTATTTGGTGACATATTACACATACATACAAATTGTTGAAATTTTTATTATTATATATGTATGTGTATATTTATATTATATTTGATTGTAGTTGTTCTAGTTATTGCTAGTGTTTTTTTCTTCTTGTGTTTTTGTTAGTTTCTGTGTGTGTTTGTTTTTATTCATTCATTTCTTTCATTCTCTAAATGTAATGTGAAATGAATTGAAATTTATTGAATGGCAAAGTTTCGTGAGAAACTATTACCAACCATAACATTTATTTAACTGCATTCAGGCATAACCCCATACAATGTCCTCTCATTTAATCCCCCTTCTTCACTTTGAACTTTTGCACTTTGGTCCTAAATTTGCTTAATTTGGGTATTAATTGAAGTTTTAAAATAAAATAATGAAGAAAACAAATCTGTTTTCAAAATTATATATATACAGACTCTACAAACTTTTCTTTATAGATCAGTTGCCCACTTTGAGGTACAGATTTTTGATTTTGCCAAATTTAAACATTTTGAACTCGTAAATAAAGTATTTACACACACTTATATTTTATGTTGAAATAAAAAGAGATGCAATGTAATTGCTGATAATATAAATTTAAAGTTTATTTTGGTTCTTAAACTAGATTGGTCTAAGATCTTACTGGAATCTAATCAGGGGATCAGAAGTTACAAATTTATTTAAACAAAATATATACTTCTGCTTCTCTCCTCTGTGAACGTTATATATCTTAAATGAAGTAAAAACTGTCGTTCTTATTAAACGCCTTTTTTAACTATGACCATCTATGGACCAATTTCGTCAAATATGTAGCGCTTATTTGCTCTCGTTAACGTTTTTATATTGACGTATTGACGTAGTAAAACCCTGCACGAAATCGAGGCAAGTTAAGCTCTAATGTGGTCGAACCTTATTTTAGTCATCTTGCATGAAATTTTCACAAAATGATCCAGAAATACCAGAAAGTAACATTGGCTATAAAAATTCCGATAAGACCAAGGGAAGAAGTACTCCCCATTCAAATCAAATATTAATTATCAAATATCTAATGAGCAGTGATAGTTCTCAAATTTGTGCTAACAACTTTCATAAGGAACTGTTTTACTGGATAAAACATAGGACAAATAAGACCAGGCAACAATTAAATTTTTTTTCTTTTTTGGCAAAACAAAGTTTGCCGGGTCTGCTATTTTCTAAAATAAAATTGCCTCATTTCTGATTGTAATTACAGACAGAAAGAACAGACATAAATTTTGCTTGAAGGAAATCTTAAATTTATGCATAATTTTTTTCCTCCAATCAGACCATTGTGCTTTACAGTAGTTGTGCAAATGTATGAATATATATAAAATACATATTGAATGGTGTGTCATTGTATTTGTGTGCATATTTTAAATTGCATGTTTAATACAATTGTACTGATGTTGTTTTTACTTATTACTATTTTTACTATTACTTCTGCTGCTTTTGTTGTTGTAGTTATTGCTGTTGCAACTGTGGTATTGTGTGCATAATACCGCTACTAATGGCAGACAAATATGTCCCTGCAATAATATTGTAAAAACAACAAATATGATATATATTTAAGCAGAGAAAGGGAGTGCAAAAAAAAAAAAACAAAATGTTTTCTCTTTCCTCCACAACTGTAAATTGTAAATATGATTGTTGTTTCTTCATTTGTTTTCTTTCATTTTCTGTATTTTGTGCCATTAAATTGCAAAATATTTCCTTTTCAAGCACATTTTTGGTTGATATTAGTGAGTGCATATTTGTAAATGTATATATGTGTGTATGTACATGACCATTGGTGTGTACATAAGTGTTGTTAAAACTTGCATAGTAATTTTTGTTTATAGGAAATGTTGCATGTTTAAAAATGTTCATACGTGTTTTCAAATCATTTGATGCAAACAAATATAATGAATATTTATTTATATGGGACAGTTTAAAACCAACAATAATAATCGTACTTTACTTAATGTTTCCCTAATAATGTAAAATAAGGAAAAAAAACAGAAATAACATTTCGTTTATGTAGATTATTGTTATTTACATGATAATATTTTAATAATATTAAATGAATGAAAAGAAATTGTAACGAATAAAGGAGTATTGTAAAAGTTAAATTAAAGATTTTATTTTGGTTGGATTATATTAGTGAATTAAGCCTTGAGTGAAACAGTCATTATAATATTTTGCCATGTTTTTTCGTAGGAAGTATATTTCACAGTTAAAGGATTATTTCTTGTAAATGTTTTCAAGTCTATTTAATGGTTGTTCAGTTAATTCACAAGTAATTGTTAATATAAAAGGAGCCCTCAATACCAAGCCCAACCTTTAAACTTTAAACTGCATACGTTATCTTGTCAAGTGTCTTCGGATTAGCAGCGATTGTAATATTTCTAAAGACCTTAGGTAGAATGATGTTTATATGTAATAGTTCCAAAGAACTTAGGAAAAAAGATGTTTAAAGGCCTTTCTGCTCTTAATTTTTCCATATCGGATCATATTTTATTTAATATTTGCAATAAATTGTGGCGATATTGTATTTATGGCTAAAGTGTTTCCGATTTGATTTGAAGGATTACAAAGCACCATTTAGATGATGGAAGGTCTTTCAAAGAAGGCCATATCGAATACTTTTTTTAAGTTCTCCTCCCAAAAACAGAGTTGCTTATGACGTAGAATAAGACATAATGGCAAAGGAAATATGCAATTTCTATTTAAAAGGGAGATTTGATATCCTAGTATATGTGATCAATCACAGTGAGGCACAACACAAAGGTTAAATTAAAAATTTTGATTAAAAATTGTTCAAATCCGAAAAGGTTGTGAGTGAAGACTTTCAGAAAAATACCAATTTTTTATAAGTTTTCAAGAAAAAATTTATTTTAGATAAATAAAAGTGAAGACGCATTTTTTGCAAAAAAAAATAATAAATAAAATAAATAAATAAATAAATAATTTCTTTTATATACAACTTGAACATTTATATTTTTTTTACTCGGTGGAGATGTTGACCTTTATCTTTTTTGTAAGATAAGAATTTTGGTGTTTAACGAGGTAAAAATGGTGTTTAACTAGTAAAATCTTACTCAGTTTTACTCAAGATATGCATCACATTTAAGCATATTTTAAAGGTGTCATCAAGAGCTATAAAAATTTAAATTGAAAAAAAAAAAAAAACAAAATTTTAGTACACGTTTAAAAGAAACTGAAAGAGTCTCAATGAAAATTTAAGTTTCATTCTTTTACTTTATTAAAAAAATGAAAAAATTCGAAGAAAATCTTGTAAATCTTTATGTTATAATATTTTCAAAGATATCAATTACTTGTATTAGAAATTTATACCTTAGCCTAAAATCTACGATAATTCTACGTTTATCTGTTAAAATATACCGATAGAAACGTGTCAAATTTCACATAACAAGTTCTCAAATTAAATGTACTTTATTTTAATACTTTCCACGTTTTTAATTTCTTATTTTTCTACTGCAGCTTTTTTTAAAACCACAAAAGCTTTTACTTGAGTTGAGTTATATTTCAAGCTCGTCAACAGTTCCTTAATCAGTACTTAAGTTAAGGAGTCCATGGAGCTAAATGTAGCCAAATAAGCACTATGAATCTGCCAATTCTTATAATTCCAATAAACAATTGAATCAGTTCAGACTCCTGTCTGAAATTGGGCTAATTTGTTCATAGGTTTCTTTACCAAAAATATCATTTCAATTAATTCATTCCTTTTTTAACATTTCCCTAATAAAAATAAATGAAGGTGTGTGTGTCTATGGGTGCGTATGATTAATATTCAATTATTTCTATTCTATAGCAAACAAAATACCCGTAATGTTTGTAAGCATTAGTAATAAAATTCATTTTAAATAACATGAAAACGCATAAAATGTGATTCATGTAATTTTTTTCTACTGATATTTATTAACGATGTTTCAATTTAAATTAATTATGTGTTTCCTAATCTCAAAAATAGCTGGAGATATGTGTGAGTGTTACAAATGTCTTCCTTTTCAGTTCTTTTCCCTTATGCGTTAAGATATATAGATATTCAAATATATAAAATAAGCAAATTCTATATTTTAGATATGTACTCACACTTACACACGAAAACCGACAGATAGTCAGATAAACGAACGAACGAACGTATGAATGAACAAACAATCTGTGATTTATTAGTTGTTATAATCATACACAACAATAACAAAAACTCATTGACGCCATTACAAAAATATCTACCAAAAAATAAAAGAGGAAATAAACCAAATATCGAAAGTAACCTAACAAAACAATAGAGGAACAAAATAGGAAACGTAAAGCTATCCAAAGTGGAAGAGAGCAACAAAAAGCAGAAAAGAAAATAAACACATATATGTATGTGTGAGCGAATAATAAACATGTATTAGTTTTTAGTATACAAATGGTGTTTATGTTACACTTACATTCCTTTCTGTGTTATACACACATACACATGTAAACACACGTAGTACTCTAACAAATGAATTGATAAATACCCATATGTATATAATATTATATATGTTAATTTATAAGTGTCTGTGTGTGTTTTTGTTTTTCGCTTATATATAGGTAAAAGTTTTGTTTTGCTTAAGGTAACGTGTATGTGAACTACTCCATATATACATATTGATACAATTTGATATGTGATCTAACAATTTATATTAGCAAACACACACACACATATATATCCAATCAAAGTCAAAGACATTCTCATACTCTTATAAATATATGTGAGTTAATGAAACTTTATTAAGATGATTCGGAATAATACATGATTCCAATATTTTACAATCGCTGTTCTGGAGAAAAGATACTTTATAATTCATTCACAAAGTATTCCCGGGGTCTTTAAAATTTCTAATATAATTATTTAAGTTTTTCACTTCACTTCACCGGAACCACACTAATATATAATATATTTTATATATCGTGGGTAGATAAAATTTGAAGTTTACAGTTAACGATACTGTAAATAAAATAATTTTTCCAGATCTTTTTATTTTGAAACTTGTTAACATATTAATGTTATGACATTAATCATTAGTTTATGACATTTCATGTAAAACACCCTTTTTAACTATTTTTGCAAACAACATTTTGTACCTAAATCATTTATAAAAATGGAACATTTTTATGGTTTGGTAAATTATTTATTGAAAGGTAAAAGGTACTAAGTATTTTTTTGTGTTTTCCCAATTATTTGTTAAAATCGTAATATTTTTTCCATCAGCGAGAAAAAACTTCAAACTTGACAAAATGAAAAAATTCGGGAGGAAAAACCGGTGTGTATTAATAACACAACACTTACACAAAACCTCATAAATGTATTGGGTGCAAAAATTAATATTGATTTTTTAAATCATTTTTTACAACAAACCAGTAAGGTTATACACTTCATTTAATATTTTCCATTGTTAGCCTTGGTCTCATCCCATATTGCCTGTAGCAAATGTATTTCAAAAAGAAATGTTCCGGTAAAGAATTTCTAATACTCTATTCTGAATTGAAACATATTTCAATTAGAACGTATTGAATGAATCGAAAACAAAAAGTAGTTTGAATGAGTAAAGCTTATTGGAGGAGTAAGAAAAGCCTTCAATCCAAAGTTTTCGAAATTTTTTTGAAAGACACTGCAAGAGGTGGATAATCTCTTTTGATTTAGTGGCTCGATATCAACTGCTCATAATGAAAGGCACCAAATACATTGCGTTGTGAGTATTCAGCTTTCATGTTGCTCTGGTTCATTGTCCGGCTTCTATGTGTTTATTTGTTGCTTTGCGGAAAGTTCGTTTTTAAAAGCAGTAACAATGCTAGGCATTTTGTAGCATTCAAGCATCATTTACCATATGCTAATTCAACGTCTTTTAGCTTCAAAATATGTCGAAAACAGTTTCCTTGCTTGCAAATAGGTATGGACTGGGAATGGGTCCACATGATGTTTCTAAATATATATAATGCATTTTCAAAGCACATTTTCTAACATATTCGGTAGTAAAGCATATAGGTTAGCTCAATGATCTGACTATTTCGTACAAAGAAAAGAAAAACACCCAAGACTTAAAAACTTCCTGACAGTAACGCTGCTAAAAATTTTGAGGCCAAAAATATACCATGTAGTCAAGTTTTCTAACAAAAGAAAAATATTCTTGAAGATGACGAAACATATCTTCTGTCAGATTTTTCGCAACTTCCTGATAAAAAATTTTATGTTGCAGATGTTCGAAGAAATGTTGAAGAGAAGAAAAATTCTCAAAAAGGAAATAAATAATATAATAAATTATAATGAACATATATGTATGTCAACTCAAACATATATGCATGTTAAGCATTTTTCGATCTCACTCCTAACGTTCTCAACCGCAAAGCTGGAATCATCTTAAGTTGTCTTTAGTGTATGAATAAATGTTGTACATCTTTCTTTTTCCTTTACTCGTTATTTTTCCATTAACTCGTTATTCTCTTAGTTAATCTTTTAACAAAATACAAATTTAATCTAGAATTATTTTTCCCTGTGTTGTGTCACATAATTGTAACATTTTTATATTATAATAAAGTGTTGTATAAATATCCTACAATAAAGTTATATTTGTCTTACGTACTTAAACGCAAACACAAACACACACACACACCTATATTTGTCTCCAATACAAACATAGAAATATATGAAGACATAAAATACGTATAAATGTGGACAATCATAATGTGGTTTAACAATAGAGTTTTCTACCATAATTTTATATTAAAACATAAACGAAAATTTCTATCAAAATGTTTGTTAAACCACAATTTTAACAATTTACACATAATAATGCATATGTATGCATGTATGTATGCATGTATGTATGTATGTATGTATGTATGTATGTATGTATGTATGTATGTGTAAATAATTTGTATTTGCATAAATATATTTGTGTTAACATTCAAGTCATTTTAAATAAATTATTTCTGCTTAAAACCATTATTGGGGTAATTATACTATTTTTTATAGACTTAAATTGCAAAAGAAAAATAAAAACGGAGAAATTGTGATAAAGAAATGATAAAAGTTTAAATTTACATTTATTTTATTTATACACCCTACACCACATTAAGTGGTAGCGCTTGTGCTGATGCTTGTTACATACAGAAAAAATACGTTACACCTACCTAGAATACCGTTCGATTCAGAATCACTTTCTAAGTCGGTTGTCCATATTAACGTTGTGAACACTCTACCGGTCGCAATTTTGGTACCTCCCATACAAATGTCCTCCCGGAATTCCAAAATATAAAGCGATTTTAATGAAATTTGACAGAAGTAAGTCTTATTGTAATAAATGGTTAAATGGAGATTAATATAAGCAAAAATCGAAGTGCAAAATAATACGAGGGTCGGTGCCATTTACCCCTCAAAGAAATTCTTTTTAAAACGCATTTCACATAATTTTTTGTGCCACAAAAATGTACTACAAAATTAAGAATAAATCAGAAAATGAAATTAAAACGAGGGCCGTTCATTATTTATAACCAAAATTATGGGTATTACATAGTCGTGCTTGACCAACTTTAACATTTTTCTATTTTGGATTTCTATTTGTACTAAATTCATGAAAATGAATGTAAGTAAAATGTAAAACAAACATATTGTCTTAAAGTCTTTTGGGGTTTTGGATATCAAATAAAACTTTTTCTTACAGAATATTATTTTGGGTAAATATAAATGAAATAAATTACAACAGGAAAACTAACAGAAATATTCAAAAAATGCAATGAAAATCTCAAATCATAAAAAAAAACACAAAAACTCTTAAAAAGTGTAAAATTCAGGGAAAGAAACTTTTATAAGTGTTTCCAACACTTACGATATTGAAGTAAGTTTTTGCTTTAAAATGGAGTAAAAATTGCAATTTTAAGTTGAAACGTTGATTCCAGCAGAAAATTGAGTGCTGGACAAAGTAGAGTAACAAATTCCAAATGGCAAATATAAACACAATTTTTGTTTTTATTTTTGCCTCCTGTTTTAATATTTTTCATCTTTTTTGGCAGAAACTATTTTAAAAACGATTTCAAGTTGGAAAAATAAAAACTAAATATAAACTTTAGTTGTTTTTGTCTTTGTAACATTTTGCACAGTGGGTAATTCGAATCTATATATCATACAAAATTATAATAGAAAACATTATTTCTTGAACATTGTTAGCATTTGGCAATTATATCATACTTATGAACCAAACTGTTTCCAAATCGAACTTTTTCTGTAACTTTTAAAGAAATAATTAAATGTTTGTCAAATAGCTAAATTTGACTAGAGGAAGCTTAGTACAGATTGAATTTTTAGCCAACTAAACTTTTATATAAGCATTTGCTAGTTACACGCAAAGACAAAATGTGGTTATGTGTAAACATAGTGGGCAGGCAACATGTTATGGTTAACTATTACAGTTTTCGCTACACGATAATATTTTAAATAAATCATCACAATATTTTTATGCCACCACAAAATATAGTCGTGCCACCACAATTTGATTTTGATATCACTACAATATATAGTCCCTCATTTTATATATGTTTTTAAATATATATTATTTATTATTTTCTTTAATGGAATTTATTTAATTTGTTTGAGCAGAGAAATCTTACAAATTGACTATTTTCAGCAAATTTACTTTTTCTATATATACCTATACTATACTATACTATACTATACTATACTATACTATACTATACTATACTATACTATACTATACTACACTATAGTTGGTTTTATATCTGGATATTTATAGTTTTCTTCAATTTATATCTGGATATTTAATCAAGAGCCTTTTTATACCCTTCACTACCACAAGTAGTGATATTAAATTTGTCCTTTATCTGTGATCCCATAAAGTATATAAATTCTTGCATCAAATCAAAATCTGAGTCGATTAACAATATCCTTTTGTCTGCGTTTGTCAAGCTTACTTCCTTAATAATTGACAGAGCTTAGCGAAATATAGGCCTAAGTGTTTGTTATTTTTCTGAGAAGTTTCCGCAAAATTGGTAGTGTAGAAAAAAAGTTATAGTTCGATGTCTAAGTCGACCTCCTAAAATTATAAAAATTGAACAACGATTATGATTTAACGCTTATACACAATATATTTAATATATCATACCTCTATAACTAAGGAAATCACACGCAGAGTGGTGTCCCTTTATATACAAACATTTTGATATATGTTCCTAATATGTTCTAAATTGATTATGATTAAATCGACTCAATTAGTGATCCTGAGTCGAACAGTAAAAGTGCTGTACCAAGTACAACGCAAAAAAAAATATGTAAAAATGAGGTATTTTACAATTGTTGGAAGACCGCTGTAACTAAAAAACGCAAATCTCGGCGAAGCTCTTTCATTTAATAACCAATTTTTGTAAACAAAAGATCGTTCAAAGAAAAAAGTTATGTAATTTGAACAATGTTATTGCTGGAAATAAAGCGTAAACCAGCTGTTCTGCTGTTCTTGTTTAGATTTCATTACATTATTTCCATATGCGTCTGAAATATTAATCACATATCAATTTTTCCTTTACGAATCCAATAAATATATTTCTGTTAAAATTATAAAAAATAGGTCTACTGAAAAAATTTGATTTTTTGACTTATGACTATTTTACATCGAAACATCAATTTTTTATGAAATCGTATGAAAATTCTTGTAACTTTTTGTAAATGTAAATTTTTTCATTCAAATCATAAATGATATTTGTGCGATTTTTTGATAAATTTCATACCCGAACCAATTTAGAAGACCATTGCGATTTTTCAAAACTTCTTTGACTCCGTCCCTTTGTACTTTTGAAAAAATATCATTTTAAACAAAAAACAGAGAAAATCAACTAAAAATGAAGTTTCTTCTTTTTAGCTTTTTTATTTTATTTTGTTTATTTCTAATGCCTTCAGCATTTGTTGGTAAGTTTTGTTTAATTAAAGTCGAATAAGAAGTCAGATAATATTTCGTTCTTCACCTTTTTCTTTTTATTTTATTTTTTTTTTTTTAATTTCAAAAATTTCTTCTGTGTTTATTTTCTGTCTTTGAATTCTCTTTTTATTTATCTGGTGTTTTTTTCTTGTATTATTATTTATTACGTATTCTGGTGTAATCAAGGTAAAGAATGAGGTAAATTAAAAACTTTGTTAGTTGTAGACAATCCATCTCTATTTGTATGAGAAACAGAACGAAAAAGAAAAGAGAAAAGAACATAAAAAAGGAAGGTAAATAATTATAACAGAAAAATATAGAAATTGTTATTTATTACAACAAGATTGTTTCTTCTTTTATTTTATTTCATTTTTATTTCATTATTTTTATTGGCAAATAATCTGTTCTTTTTCTGTTTTCATTTTTCTTCTTCTTCTTTCTTGTAATGATTTATTTAAAAATTTAACATATTGAAAAACTTTGAGAATAATAAATAAAGAAAATTGAAATTTATTGTTTAAGAATTGAAGTTGTAGGAGGAACACAGAAAGAAGTTATAAGTTATGGGATAAAGTGGGTTTAAAATTTTTTGTTAAGGGACAACAATTAAACTTTATCATGTCAACGAATTTTATTATTATTGTGTTAATATACCGCACAGTGTTTCAAAAGAAAAATTCAAAAGAAAATCCAAATTCTATCCGATTAATTTCAAATATCTTTTATTTACTAAGACAAATGAAAAAAATTTTATAAGAAAAAGTATAAAATTATCTGTATGGAATCAAAAGTTTTAAGTCTTTAAATTTATATTTTCAAGAAAATTCGATTTTTCGACTATTTTTTGTCAAAAATGGAGTTGAACTCGTTTGAGTTTGAAAAAAATTTTCTTGACAAAACTTTACAGAATTATATTCTTCGGAGAATTAAAAACTAAAATTTTGAGAAAAATAGAGTTTCCCGTATTGTGCTATTTGTCCTATTTCACTTTAATTTTGTGCTTTATTTCTTATATTATTTGGAAAGATATAGCAAAAAGTATAAAAAATTTCAATTATTTTTGGCACTTTTTAAAGGTTTTTGGAGAAGGAAGTTAAAAATTTATTTTTAATTTAATTTTATTGAAATTTTGCGAAATTAATTTTCATTTTGAAATTTTTGCCCGGAAATTAGCGTAATACCCGTAACAATTCTGCTAATCTGGGGCGTATAAGCAATGATCAATAGATACGTTTCCGGGTATGTCATAAGGCGGACGCCACGGTTTTCTTCAAATCCTTTTTATGGAAAAATGGTATAGAAGTTAAAGTATTTTGAAATTTTCTGAGGCGGATATTTTTAATTCCATAATTCGTTGAGCAGGTTATATAAATCATATTGACAGTTTAAATAAAAAGTTTAAATATACATTTTATTATAAACAAGTAAGAATGTTATTTATGCGTTTCAAGGGATTTTTCTGGATGATTATATTAGAAAATATTATGTGCCGAGCTTCGTTTAATTTCGAACAGCGGTTCTGGCTTATATTTATCATAATTTGACTTAATATTTTTACAATACCAACTTTTGTGCGATTTATGAATTTGAAGGTGAATATTTTGAAGGGTGGTTATATGGGATGTATGAAAAATAATGGACCGATCCTTTTATTATTTGCCACATCGTTTTTGAATATAATAACACTTACTTTTGAAAAAATTTGGATAAAATAGTTTTATATTTAGGAATTTTATGGACTAAAATCTCCATTCTGGGGGATATTTGTATGGGGCTATATAAAGTAATGGACCAAACATTACTACTTTTATATTCATCCTCTTTAGTCCAAAATTGTAGTACGTGCCAAATTTCACTGTAATATCTTTAAAACTGAACTTACGTTTTTTTAAAAGTTGTGAATCACTCGTCTCGATCTTGTCTCGGCATTAGCTTTCGACGTTGATATATAAAAGTTTAAAATGTTTTTTATATACACTTCTTTGGAATGACTTAAATTTCATGACAAAAATTACATTACTTTTCAATTTTGTGCAAAATAATTCATGAATTCAATGAGACTTTCAATGAAAAAGGTATAAAATTATATATTTATGAAATCTTGCTCCTTTTTTTGCCCTTTTTCTTTATTACATTTCTTCCATAATTTCTGCATGAATAACAAAGAGAGTTCATTGAAAATATATTCTTCACTTTTTCAGTTATTAAATTTTGTGTAACCCACTTTTCTCTGTGAAATATATGATGTTCATTCTTATTTACTTTCAATATGTTAATATTTACCAACGAGAAAGCGT
>PYHX02000384.1:0-25188 GCA_004302925.2 Cochliomyia hominivorax
ACTTCTTTCCAATTTTTAATTGAAACAAGTAGGAATTCTATATTCGGCTATAACGAATCTTCAGTATCTTCCAACATAAATGCGTGTAAGTAAATGTGTTATGTTTCATACATACACACTCACCAAATGCACTCCCAAACGATTTAATATATTAAAGTGTTTCTAAATTTCAACACAGAAACTAATACCAATCTATATCTTTTAATATATAGAACCGATTTCCATGGTTTTAAATAAGAAACTTTTCAGGACTATAGCAAATACTCAAGTCAAATTTTATTAAGCTCTGTTCCCTTACCTTCATTTCACGTATATACCGTTTGTGTTATACTTATATTGCTCAAATGCAGTCATTTTGACTTCCTGGAACATTTTAGTTAGTCAAACAACTTTGTAACTGAATTAAGTAAATTTTGTATACCCCCAATACCTGTAAGAAAATAACAATTTTTTTCCCCGATTTTGACTTATAAAACTTATTATAAATTGTTGATATTCGATAAGATGCTTTTGCTCAAAAAATGAATTAGAACTTATAATGCCAACTTTGATGTAAATGTAATTGTTATAATTGATTATTTACATAATTTATTGTGTCCCAAATTTTTAAAAGATAATTTTGTTTTATAAACTGTAAAAAATATAAAACGGATATTTCAATAAATTTATATACTTTATCCTGAGGTATGCGTATTATTTGTATATGATGGCATTTTGCCCCGCATTCACCTTTAAGAATATCGCGATAAAGAGATGTTAGTCCGGATGGATGGTTTGATACTCTATATAAATAAATTTTATGCCTGAGTAGAGGTCGCAATTTGAAGAGATTTTGATGAAAATCGTTATATAAAAATATTTTAGCACAAGGACGAAACCTATTAAAATTTGTGAGGTCAGTCTGTTATTGTGAGTTCTGTAAAAATATTTCAGTTATATATATTTCAATACAAATTAGCACGAGTAAACTTTTTATTAACCCAAACATATATATCAAATATATATTCAAATGGGTGGGGTCCGTTAAATCACTTTAATATTAAAAAATTTGTACGATTGATATATGTGTAATATAAGTTTTTAAATTTTAGTAGCGGGTCTCTAGTTTTTCATAGGTCCAATAAAAGATCCACTTCGAAATATCACAAAAAAACTCCACAAATTTTACATATGTGTTAAATATTATGATATTATCATAATAAGTAGAAATTATAGAATCAAAATTCTACGAGAATTGGTCAGTAATTGGTCTAGGGTATCATATCGTAGCCCAAGACCAACAATATAATTCCTACCCCAATTTCTTACTTGTTTCATAATTAAGTCATTTGGGCGCTTGTGGACAGTGTTTAACAAATTCGTATCTTAAAGCGTTTAATGAAATCAGACAAATAATATACTCAGTAACAGTAAAATGCGCTTTTATTTCGTCTATTGTTTGAGTTTCTTTTATAAAATCAAACTTTATTTTAAGATTATTTACCGGCTTTAAAGCATTTCTTGGTATTATTCATTATAAGATTTTCGTTCTTAATTTTTAACCTTGAAAGTTACGCACACACACATACACATTTTTTGCTTGCTGTTGTTTTCGTAGAATTCTCGGGGATAAAAAACATTTTAAAGATATCAAATTTACAAGAAACAAATAAAAAATTAATAACGTCATTATTAATAAATTACAATAATTTTGTGAGACAGCGAGTGGAAATTTAATAAACTTTCATTTTTTGCTAAATTAAAGGAAGATGAAGAAATAACTTTTTTCAAATTAGAATCAAGATATATATAAATGGATTTACAAATCGGATATGAATCAAAAATTTTGAATAATGATAAAAATCCAATAATAATTTTATCGAACAAACAACTGTAATGTCGAATCATATACTGACATAAAATTGAAATATATTTTAGACGCCCTTATTACAACAAAAAAAAAAAAAAAAAACAAAATAAAAAATTTACTCATTTTGAAAAGTGTCAAATGAATGTTTGCAAAAAATTATGAAATAGTGAAAATGTGGAATTTATTTTTTCTTGTTTTTATGGAATCTAATTTTGAAGGAAAAAGGATGTGTTCCTTTTAAAATTAATGTCCTTAAAGATACTAGTGACCTCATAATTGAATGTAAAAAGCGCTTAAAAGAATTGTTTCAAAGAATCGGGACCTTTCAATAGTTAAAGGGGGCAATTCCATTATGGAAAACGATCCTGAGTGATTTTCCACATTCAGGATTATATATAATGCCATAACTCATGACGAAAATGAGAAAAGAAATAATTTAAAACTATCCGCAACTAGTTGGTAGTAGGTAGCCTTTATATAATAAGTATATATGGATGAGCATATCCAAAGAAAAGTTAATACGAGTATGGTGTGTCACTAGAAATCAACCCAAATTTATTAGGAAAATTTAAATATTCCTACTAATATCTAGGAAAACAATCATATTAATGAGATAAAACAAAGATTTGTCACCACGGAAATTTCACTTACTAAGGAATGCTGAGAAGATACTTTTAGAAGAAAAGAAATGAAACTTAATTTTGGGAGTCGCACCTGATCTGTGGGTTTTTATAGGATTTATTTGTTAACTTAATTAAATTTTGTCAATGTTATAAAACATTTGAGATTGTTAAACACACCTAAAATAGATTCATTGGAAACACTTAACTCAATCAACAGTTTTTATAATATTGCTTTTCGCAAAGTTAAGACCAGAATTAAAACTATTCACAGGATGGTTGAAGCCTGTGAATAGTTTTAATTCTGCTCTTTCCTCATTTTCGTATTGTATGTAATCCTGAATGTGGAATATCACTTAGGATCGTGTCCCATAATGGATTTTGTCCTTACATGAAATTATGAGGTCACTGGTGACTTTAAAGACATTAATTTTACAAGGAACGCATTCTTTATCCTTAAAATTTGCATTCGATTTTAAAAAATATCAAAAAAAATCTAGATTTTTCATGTTTTCATAGTTTTTGCAGACATTTATTTCAAACCTTTCAAAATTTGGAAATTTCTTTTTTATTATTGTTGTTGTAATCTGTCCGTCCGTTTGGAATATTTTTAACATTTTATAGACGCGAAATGTGTTCAGAAAAAATTTAGAAAAACCATTAATGAAGTTGAAATGTTTCATACTTTTTATGAATGCAAAGATATGTTTGACAAACTGTATAGATTATATTGATAAAAATAATCTGTGTCAAACTGAAAACTAAGCTTTTTGAATTCATCTAAAAACATGTAATAAATTTCTAAAGTAAAATGTTTTTATTTATTTGCAAAATTTATATCTCTAATATTTTTCTATTTATTAAAACAGACTGAATAAAATTATTCATACTCACCTTTTATACTTTAATTTAACGTTTATTATCCGCTGTTGCCATAATAAATATAGATAAATAGCGCAAACGAGATGATTGATAACATGATTTAATATTAATTGAATGATTTTTCAGCACCTGCCACCTTTTATTACGCACCAAATGACATCAAAAACAAAGCGGAATACAAAAAAAAAAAAAAACGTACGCACATCAAAACACTTTTATTGACAAAAATATCATCTTCAGATTAACGAACGTTTCTTTTTATTGTTTTTATTACGCGTATCAATAAAGGAACACAAAGCAAACAAAAAAACAAACACACGAACTCGCATACAAGTGCAAACACTAAACACACAACACTTGTTGAATTTTTCATTTTACTTACTGTTTTTTGTTTTTTTTTTTTCGGTTGAACGAAGAAAAAATTAACTTTGACACTCGTTTACAATTATTATTACAAACAAACAAACATACAAATAAAGAGTAAAAATAAATATGAGAACAAAAGGGAAAAAGTAATAAAATAAAGAAACAAAATCTTTAAAGGTGAATGAATGCAAGAAGTAAAAGAAAATAAGGGCAAAGAACGGACAAGCAAACAAACTCATCAAATAAGATGTGAAGAAAAAACGGTTAAAAAACAAACGTTGTAGGAAATAAGAGCATCAATGCGGCTTTCTTGAGAAAATACAATTAAGGGAAGTTACGGACTGAGATCGATAAATTCTTAACACACGTTTTTTATTTAAACTTTTAACTCAAGTGTTGTTTTATTAATTTTTTTTTAACATAAACAGTACCGGTAACAGTAATGAAAAACCTAGTGCAGGTAGAAGGTCCACAACATGGGGACCACCATATGATTTTTCTAAAGTAAAATAATAAAAAAATAAAATAACTACCAAAACGTCCGGTGGAAAAGCAGACCGCTACGAAAAGTTAAAGCTAATGCAGGTTTGACAACAAACAAGTCAAAAGAAATTCCTGACTGGAAGGCTGTTAAAAATGTAGTCGCCAAAACTAGAATATGGAAATTGAAATCAAAATTTAAAAAAAAAGTATTCTTGCCGCATAATAGGTGAACTTCCTGGTTCCTGATGCTTAAGGGAACGTTGAAGAAAAATTTTGAACCTACAAGTTCTAGGTATGGCATGCAATATGCAGTTCCGATAAAAAAATCGATAATTTATTAAAACGGGTTCTATAAATACCGAAATTTTCATCAAAGAATGTGTACAAAATAAAACTGTTTCCATTAATAAAACTTATTTTTGGTCTGACTTGTAATCCTGCCTCTATGGTAAATAAGCCATTAAGTGGTACAAGCACAATAATGTGATATATATAGCAAAAGAGGTAAATTCGCAAAACTGCGAAAAGTAAACTTGACGCGAGAAAATCGTCAAGTTTACTTTTCAAAATCGTAAAAAAATCAACGCAAAACTTTTAAATATGTTCAAACAATGGAAATTGAAATCAAAATTTAAAAAAAAAGTATTCTTGCCGCATAATAGGTGAACTTCCTGGTTCCTGATGCTTGAGGGAACGTTGAAGAAAAATTTTGAACCTACAAGTTCTAGGTATGGCATGCAATATGCAGTTCCGATAAAAAAATCGATAATTTATTAAAACGGGTTCTATAAATACCGAAATTTTCATCAAAGAATGTGTACAAAATAAAACTGTTTCCATTATTAAAACTTATTTTTGGTCTGACTTGTAATCCTGCCTCTATGGTAAATAAGCCATTAAGTGGTACAAGCACAATAATGTGATATATATAGCAAAAGAGGTAAATTCGCAAAACTGCGAAAAGTAAACTTGACGCGAGAAAATCGTCAAGTTTACTTTTCAAAATCGTAAAAAAATCAACGCAAAACTTTTTAAATATGTTCAAACAATGGAAATTGAAATCAAAATTTAAAAAAAAGTATTCTTGCCGCATAATAGGTGAACTTCCTGGTTCCTGATGCTTGAGGGAACGTTGAAGAAAAATTTTGAACCTACAAGTTCTAGGTATGGCATGCAATATGCAGTTCCGATAAAAAAAATCGATAATTTATTAAAACGGGTTCTATAAATACCGAAATTTTCATCAAAGAATGTGTACAAAATAAAACTGTTTCCATTAATAAAACTTATTTTTGGTCTGACTTGTAATCCTGCCTCTATGGTAAATAAGCCATTAAGTGGTACAAGCACAATAATGTGATATATATAGCAAAAGAGGTAAATTCGCAAAACTGCGAAAAGTAAACTTGACGCGAGAAAATCGTCAAGTTTACTTTTCAAAATCGTAAAAAAATCAACGCAAAACTTTTAAATATGTTCAAACAAGATCCGATAAATTTTTAGAAATCACGTTCCCATTTCGCTAAAACTATATAAATTTAAAGAGGTTTGTCTTCATTTCACAAAGCTTAAATAGCGGTCTTAAATCTTTTAAATGGGTTATTAAGGCATCTTTTTAAACACATTAAAGATCTACCCAAAACTTCTTGAGCGAACGAAATTTTACAGTATAATTCTAAAGATCTTGTTTAACATTAGTTTATTAGATTAATTAAATAGAAGTTTTCTATTTTATTATATTTTTATTTTGGGTAATTTTTATTTAATTTAGAATACTAAAGGCGAAGGGAAATTTTGATATAGTCTAAGTTTTGAAGGTAGATTATATGAAAATCTTGGATAACAAATTTAAAATTAAAAACAAATATGCTTTGTGAAAAATTGTCAAATTTGAGCAATAAATCGTCAAATGGCCATTTTTGATAGTTCAATAGGTGATTCATCTCCATCCCCCTGATCCGATTTATTCCACATTTTGTTCAGAGTTCCTTGAGAATGTGATTGGGAAAAAATTTAAGAACTCTCGCTGTTATTTTCAAAAATTCTCAATAATTTCTTTCAAATAGGGGGTACCCCTTCTTCTTGGTCCTATCTGAATTTTTATAGCCAATCAGTTATGTAGTTAAACTGTCTATAAGTCCCAAGCAAACAAATAGACAAAAACAGATTCATTTTTATATATAGATATGCATGTTAAGAATTTTTCGATCTCACTCCTTAATAACTTTAATTTTAAACAAAATTGGGAAAGAAATTTAACTCTTAATATTAATAAAGATTTAAGAGGAAATTATTATGAATTAATTTATTTTATCTAAATTTATAACAAAATTCTTTAACAAATTATGCCGCCACAAACAATAAAGGCTGCACCAAAAAAAAAACCAAATCACATACTTACAAACATTAATTCGCTTTTAACAAACAAAACAGACTGACAAACAAATGTATTGTTTAAGACAAACAAAAGGAAAAGAACAAAACAGCGCCGCCAACAGCGCTGCATAATTGGCCCCGGCCACCTGCAGGCTGGCAGCATGTAACTTTTTTGTTGCATTTTGATGAAAACAAAACAATTTTCATATTTATTTTAATCTCCTTATTTGTTTATAACTTATTTTAGTTTAATTTTAGTTAAATTAACTTAATTTGCTTAATAAATTAAACAAAAACAAAAGCTTTTATTATTTTGCCGACCGGCTGGCAGAGGTTTTGTATTCTTTTAGAAAAAACACTTTAATTAACTTTATTTCTAAACACTTTAATGCACTTTTCATTGAAATTCATCTTTTTATTAATTTAATTATTTATTTAATGAATTTTATTTTTATTTTTATTAATTTATTAACAAAATTTTCTTAACCGCCAAAAAATCGCATAGAAAACCCCGAACACGCACGATAAACTAAATGATTTTGACATAAAACTAAAAAGCAACAACAAATAACTGGTGATGGAAAGAAAGAATGTTAGAAAATGCACATGTTTTGTTTTTGCATTTTTGGCAAATTGTTTTTGTTGTTATTTTGTACTCTTTGGTGTGGGGTATTTTTTGCATTTTATTGTTTTCTTTTTTGTTTAGTAAAATATTAGAGATGAGAATTTTATATTAAATGTCAACAGTGTTGGGCGAGTTATGTTTCTGGGGATTAATTGGGATTTATTTATCATTAAAGTATTCTATTGACTTAAGAACTTTTGCTACAAGATCATAAAAGTTCTTTATATAAAAATAAAATAAAGCAGAACTTTGCTTTTGCTCTCCTATAGTTTCCGAGATAAAGGAATTTGTAGTTGCGATATATAGAGATCCATATTTGTAGCTTCATAGTTTAGGTTTGCTAACAATATGGGTATCGTTTGAAAGTTCTTTTAGAGACCTTTGACTTTTTGCCAAATGTGACATATTTTAAGCTAATTATTTGCCATCTATGCATATCATACACTCAGCGCATTTAGTACCAAAGATATGGAACTACAAAGTGGATTATCTAAAGTTTTCATTGTCTATTCTTCTGGATAATAAATCCAAATATAGAGAAAACCATATTTAGCACTTTAGTTGTCACGGAGGGGAAAGTCCCTTAGTCTATGCCTGGTCGCTTCGATAACAAACCTTATATTTTTGTTATTTAATGGGTTGAGAATATTAGATGTCAAATGAATACCTGAAATGTTTTCTATATATTTAGATAGGATTTAGAATACCATTATATCGACACATTTTCGTTATGTTGAAAATTGTGTAAAAAATTTACTAAAAACTTTCACAAAATTTCGGATTTAGAAATTTCGTAGAATTTCAAATTTAAAATTGTTGAGATGATCGGAAAACTAGTAAATTTTCGCCAATTTTAGAATTTCTTTAAAATAATAGAGTTTTTAAGGAGAGAGTTTGCTGCAGCCATTAAACCAGGTGAAAGTTTTCAGGAATTAACCTAATGAATCACAGTTCAAAACCAAAGCAATTTTATAATAGCTATTTTACTATGTCTTAAAAGTTAAGCACATTGTACAATATATTGACGTAACTTGTAATTTTAAGCTTTTCATCAGCTCAAATTTTGGAATTTATGAGCAATTCAATATATGAGACTAAATATTAAATACATTTTCAAAGTAACTAATATATTGAGTATTTCTTTCAGGACTTTTTGTTAATACCTTTTTTTGATATTGGGACATTCTAGAAACGAATAAGGTAGTTTTGATTTCACATGCCCTCTTCAAGCTATACTAACTTGTCCGAAGTTAAAAAGAAATTTGGCCTATTTTATTTGGAACTTTTTGGACATACCTATTTTTTTATAATTTTTTTTTTATTTCTTACTAAGGAGTGAGATCGAAAAATTCTTAACACGCGTTTTACATTTAAACTTTTAACTAAAGTATTATTTGAGTTTTTTGATCAAATTATCTTTGTAAAACATTATTACGTTAAACATGTTAATTTTATTTGTTAATTTAATTAAAATCAGTGACCCGAAAAAAGTGCGTACTAAAATTTTTAAATATATCCAATTGGTCCTTAAAAAAGGTCTGCCATAAAACTGTTTCAAATGTTATTAAACAGTACATGATGGTTCTAAATGCAACAAATAGAAAACATTTTCAAAAAAACTCCAAACACATCCGATGCGAAAGCAATGTGGTTAGCTCAGTACTCGAGCTAATTCAACCTTTAAAATGTACAAAGTTTAAAATGGTTCCTGAGAGGAACGCTCCCAAAAAATTTAGAGGTTAAAAACAGGGCATAGAAATTGGTGTCAAGCTTCATAAAAAATATTTTTGCTGCACTATAGATTAAATTTCTGGTCAAATATTTTATATTGCCGATGGTCGAAGGAATGTCGAAGAAAAGTTTAGGAACTAAAAGCAAACAAAATTTTTCAAAAGGTTCTTGGTGTCGTCAGCAATAAGCAGTTGCAGCAAAAAGAGGACAATTATTTGTAACAACAGGCTCTATTTTTTCCGAAATATTTACAAAAAAGGCTGCTTCCATTCATAAGACATCTTAATGTGTCCGCTTATTTCTGGCTTGACTTTGCATCCTGTCATTATGGTAAACAAGACCTAGAGTGTTACAAGTATAGTAATGTGGTATTTGTATCAAGAGAAGCAAATCCTTCAAACTACCCGAAACAAATGCCAGTGGAGAGATATTGGGCTCTTGTTAAAATAGAATTTAGAGCACAAAAAAGGCGCCAAAAAGTGTGTTAGATTTTAAACGGGAGTAGGAGAGTTAAAACTGTTGTATAATGATTTAATTTTTTAACACATATTTATGTTATGCGATCTCACTCCTGGACTGTAAAAGGAGCGGCAACGGCATTTTCTGGATATACATTACGTACCATGTATTAGTTCATGTTTTAAATTAATTTATTAAAATTCTTGCTCTCATAAGTAATTTTATATAAAATTTCATATATTTTGCATAAATCTCTTTTAAATTTTTTGTTAACAAATTTATTAATAACAATAAAATCAGGATCTCATTAAAATTTATAATTTATAACAAAAAATAATTGACTTTTAATCGCATTAATCTAAATCAATATTTATAACACATAAAGGAATAAATATTACATACACATACATTTACATGTGTCTATATATGTTTTACCCAAAAAATAACGTTAAGGCTTTTGTAATGTAATAACACACACATATCCGTTTCCTGTTTCCCCTTCAATTTAAATTTATTAATAATTTAGGAATTCAGCAAAAAAAAATTAAAGTAAAAAACGAAATTTTTGCATTTTACTTTGTTTCACAAAAAAGAATAAAACCGACATAATTATTTGCAAAAATACAGATTAAAAAAAAATTAATCTCCTGTTTAAAACGAATTAAAAATTATGAAAGAATTCTGTTGTTTTGTTAAATTCCATAACACTGATATTTCAATTAAAGTTATATTAAGCTATTAAGCCGATTTCTTTAGAAACATTAAACTGATTTTTATAAATTTTGAAATGTAATTTTTTTATTTAAACCGTTAAAAAATTTTTTTATTATTTGAAATTTTTGCAAAAAAAGAAAAAGAATTTAAATTTTATTTGAATTTACACCTATAAAATCATTTGTGACGTTTAGATGAGAGAAATCTTAGAAATAATATTTGCAAATTTATATACGAATACGTATGCATGCGTACGTGTGTGTGTGTAAAAGGAGAAGAATATTTTTGACAGTTGAAAGAAATTTTTAAATGGGGTTTCAAGGCAACAAAGTAAAGTTTCTTTTTCCACTTTGTTGTTTAAAAAGAAACGGTTTTAACAGGTCTCTGGGGGAAAGTTGAGTTATTTTCATTTTAATTTTATAAGAAAAACAAGTAACAATGTTATAGCCAGTCAAACCCGACTATGTAATACCGTACACCATATTGTTGGTTGTAAATGACAGCTACGAATGTATGACCTTTTGCTGATGTATGATTAAGTGTGAAGTACATTAATATTGTCATAACTTTTAAATTAAATTCATACATAAATTAAGGTTGCATAAATTAAGGGTCTATTGGTGCTAGCAGAAATGATGGATCTACCCTCGTAAAATTTCAAACATCAATTTTTGATTGTATTTATCTTAATTTATCCAGTTGTTATGACAATGCCAACGTATATGTGAGATTTATGCCCTTCAAAGTGGGACTTGTTTGCGAGCTATAAAAAGTAATGGACCGACCCTCACATAATTTGGCACTTCTATTTAGAACAATATATAAGACTTATTTGCGTTATATTTTGTTGAAATTATATTTTATATTATATTTAGGACTTTTATGACTTAAAAACTGACAGGACATTTGGGAGTTACTTTAAATCATGGATCGAGTGTGGCGAATTTGAATGGGCTTCGTTCTTAAGCAAAAAAAGTTATATGCACCTAAGATATCTCAAAAATTGCGACTTAAAAGTGGTTATCACACCTTTTTTTCTGTATATTACAAACTTCAGCATAAACGCACAATACCTACCGTAGTGTAGGGAATAAATATGGAAACACTGACATACACCTGCTAAAAAACAGTGGCACTTAAGTGGAATAATTTGGAAATAAATTTGGAGTTTGATTCGTCTGCTGCTTTTAAGCCCTTGTAACACAATATGATAAACACTTACCTCCTGAGTCCTCCAAATCCTTAACATTCCGTCAGTGATGCTAGTGGCTTTTCTAGCACGTAATTTCGAGCAACATCAATGCTTTGTCAGAAACAATTATTGGAATCAACAAACGTCAACAAATCATCCGATTTTCGAAAACATGTTGAATTTCGGAAAATCCGGTATTGGAATAAAAAATTTTGAATTGCATTAAGTATATCTAATTTACAATTATGCACTCACCGTCTGAAACAACGTATATAAGGTGCAGCTCAGGAGAGATTGAAAAATGAGCTATCGTGACTGTTTACCAGGAGGATTCAGCCAAGAGTTGAAGCGGCCAGGACATCATTTCTAATCAATAACTCTCTCTCAAGAGAAAATCGCTTTGTTATAGATAATCTGATTAAAATGAGTGATCAGAACAAATTGCGTATTATTAAATATTTGCAACTAAACCAAACTTGATCCATTCAAAATTTAACTTGTCTGTTGATAGAAAACATGGTTTAGGTAGGAGAAATGGCCCTCATGGTGTTCCTAAAGTCAATAAAAATTTTCTGACAAAAACGCTGCGAGGCAATGTTGAAGAAAAGTTATATATAAAATACTTCCCGAAGAGCAATATGCAGTTGCGGTAAAAAACCCATCATTTGTGATATCGAACTGTAAAAAACTGAAATTTTCATCAAGGAATGTTTACCAAAAAGGCTGCTTCCATCCATAGACATCATAATGAATCTTAATTTCAGCATGATTTGATATCCTGTCACTATTGTAAAGCCTTTGAGGGGCACAAAAACAATAATGTGATATTTGTACCAAGAGAAACGAGTCCTAAGGCCAGTGAAAAGATATTGGGTTCTTTTTAAAAGAAGATTTGAATAGCACGAAAAAGATATCTAAAAAGAGCGATTTAATGCAAATTCCAAAACTTTCATTGATAAAGTTATTAAGAAATTTAATATTTGTCCGGAGGACGATGGTGGAAAAGCACTCTGGTCAGGGGCAGGTGGAGGGTCAGACCTTAAATGGCCCTGATAGTCACTTCAGAGTTAAGATGAATATTTCAGAAAATGAAAGGCAATGCCCTCGTTGTCACAGCAGGGCGGACGAGTAGCAGAAGTGGCTTATCAGAGAAGCAGCAAGTCAGGAAGAGGAAGTAGCAGCAGGGAGATATTGGATTTTTTGCGTAAGAAGAGCAGAAGTAGGAAGAATAACATAGCAGTAAATGAGCACGAAGAGTAGCAACCGAGAGTGATATACTGGATTGTGCACCAAAAGAGCGATCATAATGCGATCATTATAACAAAATAAGTACAAAGAACATTTAAGAAATGTTTGATCAAGCAACCGCTATCGATTCAAACCAATTGCAGGAAATCTCCAGTAATAACAGTTGAACTAAGTGTATAAAAACGGTTAAAAGCAAGGTATGGTCTTATTGGTAAGTTCCAAAATTGTAAATACAGTTTTATTTATTCCAAAACAATTATAAAGTAGATATATTTCTCTTCTTTTTTCAGATGCATTGATTTTTTTCTTGATTTTGCCCCACTGTCAAATGTATTAAACAATTTATGCACACTTTTTAAGAAACACCTAAGCGGAATTTTTAAGCGGACGGACAGATAAACATACAAGATATTGAATATAAATATTTAAGGCTTAAGAATACATAGACATGTTTTAAATATATGATCCCCTTTTTATGTAAAAAGTACTTTCCTGCTAAATGTCAAGGGGAATTTATATTAAGTTACATGTTAAGATTTAAAATTTTTTAAATTCTCTTTTTGAAGAGTAGAATAAAGTTTAAACACAACACATATTTTTAACATTTAAAATTTTATATCTATAACACACTACTTTATATGATACCAGTAGCTATAAAGGTAATTAGAGTCCAATAAAATTATTCCTTGTTTTTGAAAAAAATTTCTCTGGAGCCATCGTTTCTTTTATTTTGTCTCTTAACTTAGTTTTAAAGATCAACATTCTCCTTTTTATACTCTCCACCAACAAAAGTGGTGAAGAGGGTATATTAACTTTCATTCATTCCGTTTGTAACGCTAACAAAGAGTCATCTCGGATTTACCTATGTCCTTTTGTTTGTATGTATGTATGTATGTATGTATGTATTTATATATGTTGTTACCATTTCAGAAATTATCAAAATCGGTTCAGTAGAAACTAAGTTACAGCCAATAATAAGACTCATTAAGTGCTCAGTATTTTATTTAAGAAAACTTACGTATACAATACGTCTTTGATAGTATATGTGAATGTGAATGTACGAAATATAACTTATTTACTTCCACGTCTTTGTGGTGGAAGGTGTTGAAGATTCGATATGACCGAATATAGCATTCTTAATTGTTATACCCTTCACTGTCACAAGTGGTGAAAAACTTTGTCCTTCAATATATCACGCTGAGAAGGAATAATCTCAGACCCCATAATGTACATATGTTCTTGCATCAAAATCTGATTCGTTTTAGCTATGTTCGTCTGTCTGTTGTTGGCACGCTCACATCCGCAATTATTGACAGAGCCTCTAAAAAAATTCTATTTAATACCAGCAAAAATTGGTTCAGTATGTTAAAAGATAAAGTTCGATATCTGAGGCGACCCCTTAAGTCCATGCGAAGATCTTTCGTAAAATTATCAATTATAATTCTACAAATTTTAATGAAATTTTGCCATAATATTGACCATTATGAACTTTATTATCATTCCAAAAATTATCAAAATCGGTTTAGTAGAAATTTGTTATATCCAGAATTATAACTTATTTTATGACTCAATAACTGTTCCTGATTTATAATTAAGTAAAACATTTACATAATGTATCCGTAAGTGAGTGAGTGTATAAATGATTGTGCATGTACGAAACATAACGTATTTACTTCACACACATTTGTGGTGAAGGGTATTTCAGATTCGGCACAGCCAAATATTATAGCATTCTAACAAGTTTTATTTTAACTATAACATAAGTCAAAAATCGCTAAATGCAAAGACATCATAACAATGTCCCCTCTCCTTCAGATAAAACATATACAAAAGATATATTTATAAAGTTTAAGGTGTTTTTCAATAAATTTTGTGCCAAAAAAAAATTAAAAATTAAGCGAAAAGAAAAGAGACATATCGCAAATTAGGCTTTAATACCTTAAACTTTTGTTGCCAGGTCATAATACAAGTGACATACAAGATTCCTTTTCTTTGAATGTCTCCAACTCCTTAAGCTTCTGTTGCAAAACTGTCTAGGAAATTTATACCTTTTTTGCGGAGGAGGGAAAACAACAGCAACAGTTTGTGCTAAAAACAGAAAAGAAATAAAAAACGAAAGAAAACCATAAAACGCACACAAGGGAGAAAGGTGTAAAAAGGAGGTAGAAATGAAAGTAAATTGAAGGAATTAATTCTTTTTTAACAGGTAATTTTAAAAATAGAGGTGAAATAGATTCCTGAAATTTATATTAAATAAAAAACTCTACCGGTTTTTAATAATTTTTAAAAATTTGAATTTTTATTGAAAATTCGAATTTTAGGAAAATATTATAATTTTCTGAAAAACTAAACACGAACAAAAAGGATTAATTTTTTTCCAAATAATTTTCTGAAAGAAGAAGAAAATTACAAATTGAATGAAAATGTTAATTTAATAATTTTAAAATTTGAATTTTTAGTGAAAATTAGAAAATTAGAATTTTTCAAAAAATTTAAAGTTTAATTAAAACTTTAAATTTAAGTAAAAATTTATATTTCAGTAAAGTTTTTGAAATTTTAGCGAAAAAAAAAAATCGTTTTGAATTTTAATGAAAAATGTAAAGTTTTAGTAAAAACCTCAAACTTTTGTGAAAAGTTGAAATTTTTTTAAAAAATTTAAATTTTTGTGAAAATATAAAATTTTAGAAAAAAATTTAAATTTTTGTGAAAATTTGAATTTAAAAAAAGTTTAAATTTTTATTAAAAAATTTACTTTAGTGAAAATATTATATTTTAGTGAAAATATTATATTTTAGCAAAAATTTTAAATTTGAAATTTTTGTGAAAATTTGAAATTTTTGTGAAAATTGAAACTTTTGTGAAAACTTGAAATTTTTGTGAAAATTTGAAATTTTGTGAAAATTTGAAATTTTTGTGAAAATTTGAAAATTTTTGTGAAAATTTGAAATTTTTGTGAAAATTTGAAATTTTTTGTGAAAATTTGAAATTTTTGTAAAAATTTGAAATTTAAGTGAAAATTTGAAATTTAAGTGAAAATTTGAAATTTTTGTGACAATTTGAAATTTTTGTGAAAATTTGAAATTTTAGTGAAAATTGTTTTTGTTGGTAAAAATTAAAAGTTTTTCTTTTATCAATATTTTTTGTAAATTTTTCCCTAAATTTTTGATAATTTATAAAAAATTTAGGACTTTATTAAAATATTTTCACGATTATGAAAGGTTCGGGACATATTTGATTAAATCATTAATACCATCGCTTCAAAGACAATCCTCAATGATCAATAAATGAAAGGTAACGCTCATCATTATAGAATAAGATAATTTTTTATAGATACTTAAGATCATTAATATCAAGTGCTTTTTTTGAATTTGAACAAGAAAATTAAATTACCGAGTGATTTGAAATCTATAAAATCAAAATCAAATTTTTTTATGAATTGACCATAATTCTTGTTATAAAAATGACATTTGTCATTTTCGGCTTAATATCAAAGAGATCAACCTACAACAATGAGAGAGAAAAGCCCTCTTTGAATTTGCAACAATTAAATTCATAAATCATTTCATTGATTTTTTTCTCAGTTTTAATCTCTAAATCAGGGATTTTATTATTTAAAAGCGCTGATAAAAAAAGAATAACACCAACGACCAACTGACACTGATATCATGTCATATCCATACTTTTATTATGCTCTCGAACCAAAACAACAAAAAAGAACCGAAACTGAAAAAAAAAGTTGAGAAAAAAACTCTGCTTTGAAAGAGGCAGTTTATGGGTTTGTAACCGAAAAAAGTTAAACAAACTGTTACCCATTTCATACGGTTCTTTTTTATTTAAAATTTTAAAGTTTTTTTCTTGATAAAAAAAATTCCCCTCAAAAACATAAAAATGAAAGAAAACATAGAGAAGAAAATCAACATTTGAAAAAATGTAAAATGGGACCCAAAAAAATCCATAAGAGACGACACCAAAACTTATCTTATTCTTTAACGAACAGTGTGTCGAAATCGACTTTTTTGGGAATATTTCTATAACTTGAATTTCGCTTGTTTAAAACAGAAATGTTTTTGCGTTGATGGAAAATAAATAAATTTGACTAATTTTGGTTTGGAAGCCTAATTTTGGTTCAATTTTCAGTATACATTTTTTATACCATACACCAACATAGGTGGTGAAGGTATTTTAAGTTGACTCAGATGTCGCCGTTTAGACGTTTTTACTTAACAACTTATATAACTGGTTTTATATTGTATCCTAAACTAAGGACAATAACAAGCTATATGACCAAGTTTCATTGAACAATTGTTCTAGACCTAAGAATGTTTCGGTTCAGATTTTGATTTGAAGCATATATATGGGATCTTAGATGATTTCTTCATGGCATTACTTACGAAAGGACAAAGTTGTATACCCTTATCACCACTTATGGTGGTGAAGGTGAAAGAAATAACTTACACAATGAGTACATTTTTATAGATATTTATTAGGTCCATCTATATACACAATTCCTTTTGTCTCAATTCAAAAATGATTATTTTTCTGAATTTTTCTGATTTCAACACACTTGATGTGGCTGAATTTTGAAGTGTCACCGATAATGTCCCTGACCATTCGAACGCCTCAAGAGTTACAGAATTGTATCCAAAAAATACATTTGATTACACTGTGCAACGTTTGAATTAGCATTTTAATGTGATGTTTAATGTTTTATTTCAAACTGTCTTAGTGTGTTTTTTGAGTATCTATGTATCTGTATGTTATTGTGTGTCTTTGTTGTTTACAAATCCGTAGATCAAACATAAAACATCATGTTCTTTTTTCTCTCATCTTATTCCTGTTAAAATAACGTTTTTTTTTTAACAGTAACAAAAAACAAAACAACAAAAGATTTTAGAATCGTATATAAAATTTATAAATAAAAAGTTTCTTTTTCATATCTCCTCTTCTTATTGTTATAAAACGCACACAGTTATAATGTAACATACACAAACACCTACACATGTAATCGTATGTTTGTTTATTTTGTTTGGGGTTTTCTTTTTCATCAAACGTTTATCTGTAAACTGCTTTGTTGTTGTATTTTAAAATATATATACCCTACACCACCATAGGTGGTGGTGGGGGTATTATGCGTTTGTGCACATGTTTGTAATGGAAAGAAAACAAGTGTCCTACCACCACTTAAAGTATACCGTTTGATTCAGAATCTTCCTTCTTGAATCCATTTTCGTCTGTCCATCCGTCCGGCTGGCTGTCTATGTAAAGCTTGTTCGCAAATTACAGGTCGCAGTTTTGAAAATATCTTAATGAAATTTGGCACGTACTATTAGTTTGGCCTAAGACGATGCCTTTTCTCATAGGTCCCATACAACCATGCTGCTAAATATATATACGTAGGTACTGTATTCATTTTGTGCAAAATTTTACGATAATCGGTTCACATTTTTTTCTTATTCCCATATAATTCTCCGGAAAAAATCCTTTCAAATCGTATGAATTTTACATAAATGTTATTATCATTATAATCTATTGTACACATAAGTATCTACAACGAAAAATGCCGGCGAAGAGTACTATGTAGTCGGGCTTGATCGACTATAACATGTTTACTTGTTTTTAGTTGTTGTCAGTTTGTATCTGTTCAGTTGTCTTTTATTGTTTTTGGACGGCCTAAAAGAAACTTTGTTTCTCGGGTTTTTTGTTATTGTTGTTTTTATAAATTTGGGCTAACAAACCCATTGCAGTAGCTCTCCTTGTAAAACAAAAGAAAGTTTAAATTTTGTTATTATTGTTGCTTTATTTTTTAGGCTAAAGATACGAGAGTAACAATTTGTTGTACCTTCTTCCCTTTTTTTGTTACGATTAAAAACCAAGTGATTAAAACGAATGTTTAAGGTCCTACTTAATTAATTAAGAGGACTTACATTTTAGAGGTCTCTGATAAACTCAAGAAATCGTTTAAAATCATTATCTCAAAGTTGTTATAAAATAACAGTTTACTCTAGTTATGGCGATCGATGTTGGTTAACAAATAAATATCATTGACCATAAATTCTATACTCTGATGCATATTACTATAAATGCATTTAAGTTTTTTCTCTATTTTTGTTTTATCTTTGTTGTTCTCATGCAAAAGTAAAATTGAAGTTTTTAATGAGAGACAAATTAAAGGAACTTTTTAAAAAGATGTGCCAATAGAGAAATTGGACATAAAATTAAGCGTTCCGAAAGTGTGTTTTGTAATGTTTTCTGGAAAGTGACAGAATTATGGTATCCGGTAACCCTCCAAAGAAAATACTTGATAATCTTGTATTTTCTTTGGAAGGTTACCGGATTATACTTATTGATCTCCCTAAAAATTTTGAAGAAACTAAATCTTCCTATGACTTCCAAACATGTTGCTTACATTTTAGGAAGAGATGAAAACATAAAATGTAAGCAGCCTAAGTGGAAGCCAATGCTCGAAAAACGACATAAGGAAAATCGTTTAATTGTTTCACGATTAATTGTCAGAGGTACGAAAAAGTTATTTTCCTCTGGTACCCAAATAGCACAATCTGTAACGAATTGCTGCTCTTCTCCCTTTGTGGATGAGAAAAAATGGATAAATATTACATATTGCAGCAAGATAATACTGCAAAACATGTTTCGAAGCATTCGAATTAAGGATTTAATAACCACAGTTGACTGGCCGGCTTGTAATTCAGACTTAAACCCAATAGAGAACTTGTGCGGCCTGTAATGCTCAAAACGGAAATAGAGCTTAAATACGTCCCAAATTTTAAGTTAAATTTTTATAACTTTTGAAAGACAGATTGAATAGTATAATGAACAAACTGTATACTTCTGTATCTATTTGAACCCATTTCACTGAAATTTGTACCAATGTGGACTCATCTGTTTAATATATTTTAATTTATAAAGTAAATATTCAAACTTTGAACAAAATTGTATCAGAAAAATGATGAAATACTCTACATTAACGCTATATAAACCTTAGTACCTTTCGGGACTTTTTTGATTGATACTCTTGTATATTTAAATATATACTTCTTTGAAGTTAATTGCATCGAACTTTTACATTGATTTAAAACTCGTTGAAGTCATGGCTTTTCTAAGCACTGTGCACCGCAAATATTGGACAATTAAAACATCATTCCTTTATTAGAACCAGTGATATATACAGATACCTTACACCCCTGATTACAAGATCTGTAACAGTAACAATTTGGAAACGAGACCTCTGAATCGAATGAATATTGGTATCATAATTTCTAATAAATATCCTGAATAATAGGTACGACTTTTGGATTACGCAAAACTGATTCGAATCCAGAATATGGTGAAAAAAGTATACCAGAGATTTTTATATATCCTTATTTGAGGTGAATTTTGGCAATGAGCTTATTTTAATGATTAAAACTTTTAACTTTAATTAATTTTACTGGCAACTCTGGTCATGATTTCAGTGTGGCTCCAATACCCACAAAAACGATATATAGATCTATATCGAAAAATATGTATATGTAATATTGTTTATTTTCACATAACACTGCATGCATGTGGTCTGAAAGAATTCATATCTTTAAATCATCTGTTTATTTCCATAATGTTCCCTAAATTAGACAATTTTTCATAAAGAACCTAAATGTTTCATAATTTCACTTAACAGAATAAATTATTTAATTAGTTTGATGTAAAAATCAGCACGCATGAATTTAGTTTGAGAATAAAAAAGGATCTTATTTACTCCATAAACATCTGTAAATAAAGCTGAGATTTTCTTAATCAAACTGACATCATGACATATCAGCTGGTGGCAAAATTAATTTAAAAAAGCAGCTGTCTGCTGTGTAATAAACACAATTTAAACGATCAATTACCAAATTCAAGAAAATAATGTAATTATGTGAACATGAGAAAGGAACGTGCCAGATTTTGAAATTGCAATAATTTCAATTCTCTAGGAAAATCTGGATTTTAACTGAAATTCTATATTTGAAGGAAAATTCTGAATTTTTTAGAATTTGTGTATTGAGTGAATAATGAAAAATGTAAATTTTTAGTGAATATTTGTACTTTAGCGAGAAATTAAATTATAGTGAAAAATTTAATTTAAAATCAAATAATAAACTGTTTGTGAAAATTTAAATTTTTTGTGAAAAAATTAATTTTGTTTCAAAAAATTGATTTTTTTTATTTAAATTTTTTGTAAAAAAATTATTTATTTGTAAAAAATTGAATTTCTATATGAAAAATTATTATTTTTTTTTTTTGTGAAAAATTAATTTTTTGGGAAAATTTGATTTTATTGTCAAAAATTGAATTTTTTGTGGAAAAATGAATTTTTTGTGAAAAATTGAATTTTTTGCAAAAAATAAATTTTTGTTAAAAATTAAATTTTTTGTTAAAAATTAAATTTTTTGTTAAAAATTAAATTTTTTGTTAAAAATTAAATTTTTGTTAAAATTATTTTTTTGGTGAAAAATTATTTATTTTTTTTTGTGAAAAATTGAATTTTTTGTATAAATTTGAATTTTTTGTAAAAAATTGAATTTTTTGTTAAAAATTATTTTTTTTTTTTTAAATTGAATTTTTTTCCGTGAAAAATTGAATTTTTTCGTGAAAAAATTGAATTTTTTCGTGAAAAATTGAATTTTTTCCTTGAAAAATTTAAATTTTTTGTGAAAAAATTGAATTTTTTTGTGAAAAAATTGAATTTTTTGGTGAAAAAATTTATTTTTTTTTTTTTTGTGAAAAATTGAATTTTTCGTTGAAAATTGAATTTTTTGTGAAAATTTGAATTTTTGTAAAAATTTGAATTTTTTGTGAAAAATTGAATTTTTTGTGAAAAATTGAATTTTTGTGAAAAATTGAATTTTTTGTGAAAAATTGAATTTTTTGTGAAAAATGAATTTTTTGTGAAAAATTGAATTTTTTGTGAAAAATTGAATTTTTTGTGAAAAATTGAATTTTTTTGTGAAAAAATTGAATTTTTTGTGGAAATTTGAATTTTTTGTGAAAAATTGATTTTTTTTTGTGAAAAATTGATTTTTTTTTTGTGAAAAATTGATTTTTTTTTTGTGAAAAATTGATTTTTTTTGTGAAAAATTGAATTTTTTGTGAAAAATTGAATGTTTAGGGCGTGAACAACTTTTGAGTTATTTATTGCCTCCTCAAACTTTTTTCTCAGCTACAAAAAACTCAATATTATTTTCATGGAACCGATCGATTTCGTTCCAAATAGATTTAATTAAAACAACTCCATTAAAAGATCTCTTATTTATTATTAATTTAAAATTCTTCTTTGGTGGTTTAAAATGTCACTTAAAATTTTCAAACAAATAAATTTTTGGAGCACTTGAATGCCACCTTCAGAGCGTAGCGCCTAATTTTGTAAGATATGTAAATTTTGGTTTTTTTTTCAAAAACTTTTGTTGTAATTTTTCTTGGCATTTAAATTTTGTGTCTTATAAATATACTAACACTTTGGTACTTTTTTTTAAAACACAATCGGAATATATGTATATGTGTGTGTTGTTGTGTTAAGGCCTTTTGTTTTAGAAATTAAGACTTTAAAAGAAAGTTGTGACACTTGAGGATAAAATGGAACGAATTTACGAAAAAAAGAGAATACACAAACACACACAGACTAAAATATAAGAAACAAAAACTAAACTTAAAATGCGTATCAAGGTGGCACTAGTGATTCTGATATACAACATTATGTCGTTTAGCATCAACTTACCTTGGACTGCTGCTGTTGTTGGTGTGTGGCCATTCAAATTAGATTAAAAAAAAGCATTAAGAAATCAGGAGAGAGAAAGAGATAGAGATAAAAACAAGTTAGTAGTGAGCCATACCTTAGCCAAGTTCTTATTATTCTTATAGTTTGTGACACCACTGCAAGTGGTAAAGAATATTAATTTTGTCATTTCGTATGTAACGCTATGAAGAAATCATTTCAGACCCCATAATGTATATATATTCCTGCACAAAATAAAAATCTGTGTCGACCTATGTCCGTCATACTATCTGTCTCTCCATCTGTCTGTTGTATTAGTTATAGTCCTGAGAAGTTTCCTATTTAATATTTGTAAAATCGGTTTAGTTCAACAAGATATATAGAGCGATATCTGAAGCAGCCTCTTAGTTCAAGCGAAGAAATTTCGTAAAACTGTCAATTAGAAATCGACTAATTAGAATAGAATTTTGTCATAATATAAAGTTATATCTATTCTATTTTCAAAATCGGTTCAGTAGAAACTAATTTTATGACTCATCACGTGTTCCTGTGTTGTATTTAAGAATGTGTATGTGGGAAACATAACGTATTTACGTACACGCATTTGTGTTGAAGGGTATTGAAGATTCGGCACAAACCGAATTTAGTATTCTTACTTCTTTTCCATTTCTTTCGTTCTTATCTCTGCTGTCAGTTGGTGTTAGATTCAAGATGACCTGAAATATTCTGTATGTCATTTGTATACAAAAAGTCGGAGACATTAGATATCAATTGCTGTAAAGAAAACTTTTTTGTATCCAAAAATAAAAGTTTTTTGTTTGCGGTAATGGAGACATATTTCAATGTCACAGCAGGTTTTTTTCCTTATTGAAGTTAATTTTTTGTTTTCATATTTAATAACTGGAGACATTAGCAGTTAATCTTAAATATTTAAATTTTATTAATTTTGTTTTGTTTTTTTTTCAGTCAAGATTTTTCTTGGAGGGTTTTTCTAATAATTAATAAGACTTTTTGGGTGGTTTGGTTATATATTTTGGAAGTTCTTATTGGATTAACATATTTTTTTCTGGAGATAATATTTCTATTGAGTTGTAATCTTGATATTGATTACGAGATACTTAAAAAGGTGATTGTTTTTATGGTTCTTATGGTTTAGAAATAAAGTTTTAAAGCGATTAGTTTTAGGATGAAGTAAAGATGATAAATGTGACAGTTTCGTAATGAAGATGTAAGAAAACATTATAGGAAATCGGTGTTAATAATTATAAGATTTAATTTTAAGATTCAAATTTTCAATATATAATGCAGTTTATCTTCCAGCTAATCTATGACTCAGTCGGCTCCGTCAAGATTCAAAAGTCTGCTTCCTGTCATGTAAATAAATACGAATTTTTTTGATGGTATTAAACTTCATAGAGCTTTTTATTTAATTTAACCTTAATACTACAATATTCTATGAGAAAGGTGTCGAAAATTTACGATCGCACTTTGATAGAATGAATTGTTGATAGGATGAAATGGCAGGCAATGAAAGTTGTTATATTTTAATGATCAAATCTTTGGACTGTAAGAATTCGGTGATTTTTAGTTTGGATAAAACTAAACTCTGTTGGAACCAAAGAATGCGAGGGTTTTGAGTTCGATTCAAAGTAAAATTACAACTTCCGATTAAATAGAATTCGAAAGCCATGAGTTCGGCAAACCACGGTTGTAAACTAATTCGGACTAAAAAAAATTAGTAGGATTTAAAAACAGACGTTTCTCACTTCTCTGCTAAAATCATGTATTGTGTGCTCATTTTAGACGATTTCTTTTGTTGTTTTTGGAGAATTGGCTTTTTGGGAAAAGAAATTATTTTTGGTTATTATACCCCATAAAACTGTGGGTTTTTGAGGTATTATGCATTTGTGTTGAAATCATTCTTACGATATTCTTAAACGATGTACTGTATTTTGCGAGTGTCGGTTCTTACAAGCTCCTTCCAAGTATCACTTTGAAGGACATAAATCTCATATATACGTTGGTGTTGTAATAATAATTGATGAAAAAAGGTTAAATAGAAGCAAAAATCGATTTGCAAAGTTATTCGAGGAACGTTCATAATTTCTTGTAGCTCCCATATAAACCCTACACTCAAAACATAAATCAGAAAATCCAATTATACGTGGGTCCTTCATTATATATGTTATAGGGTATTACATAATCGAGCTTGAACGACTATGACATTTTTACTTGTTTTTTAAAACAATTTTTAAGTCTGCGTTTATAGAAATATTCACATAATATTTTCACAGCACCAGAAACATTTGATTGCGTCAATATGACGGTCTTGGAAAAAAATCTTGTTTACATTTTTAAATGTCATTAAAAACTTCAACGGTACTTTTGCATGAAAACAACAAAGAAAAAACAAAAATGGAGAAAAAAATTAAATGCGTTTATGGGAATATCCATCAGTGTATATTTCAATAAATTCTTATTCATTATACACAAATACACATTTTCGAAACTTTTAAATGGAATTAAGAATAATTTTTATTATTAATTATATATCTTCAGGTAACTGTTTAATAAATAACTTTAAATAAAAGAATTTTCCTATATATCACATGAACTACTTAAAGAAATCTAATAATATTTGATGTATAAAATTTCTTTAGAAATTCTTAATTCTTGTAAAAAACATGACACTTTTAGCTAAATATTTTAAAAAATCTTCAACTCTTCCAACAAACAAACAAAACAACAGTTAATTTCCCAGCGATGGACTAGAAAAGAATCAAATGCCAGGAATCTGTACAACTTCATATAAACAATAAAAAACTAAAGAAAATAATTTTTCCTACATAAGCGGCATTTAGAGCAAAAACTTCAGTATGACTAAATATGACTCTCGGT
>PYHX02000385.1:0-35616 GCA_004302925.2 Cochliomyia hominivorax
TGTCGTCTTCAATTTACGAACGCACCTAAAAACAATACTTGAAACATTTTTTTTTTCAATTTTAATCTTCATTGTCGTCGTTTCTTAATTTTAACTGCAAAAAAAATGAAATATTAACAAAAAAATATTCTGAATAATAAAAATTTTATGCAAAAACAAAAAAAGAAAAAAATCATTAAAAATAGCAAACATTAATATAATATTTTATGCATAAACAATGTTGTATGTATGTTGCACCATGGGTTGTAGTTTAGTGTGATGTTATGTTGTTTGGTTGTTTTTGTTGTTGCTGTTGCACCATCATTCAGTGTTGATGTTGTATATTATTGTAATAATGATATGATTATAAACAGCAAGATGCCACATGTTATTTAAGTATGAGTTGTGTTGTTATGGCTGCTGCCGCTGCTGTTGCGTTGCTACTTTGTGATGAAACCACCAGGTCTGCTTTTTTATGTTTATGACTATAAGATGGATGAATGGAATGCTATAAATTCACACAATGATCTTTTTTATTTTTATTCATTTTTTCATATATTTTGCCTGCCTGTTGTGCGGAAAATATCTATGTGTCGTTCATGACATACAAATACACATACAAACATGCATACATAGTTGTAGAGTACTTAGTTTGAACATTTTAACTAAAGTGTGCTATAAAGATACTTAACATATTTTATTTTTAAATATAATAATTTATGGATTTTGTTTGTTGAGAGTTGTGTGGTGCAAGGTCAGTTGGTCCTTCGAAGGGGAGATAAATTAATTAAAATGGGGGATTTTATTTGATATAAATGGCAGGCAAAGAAATTAAAATTAATATATTTAAATATATATTTATTTAATTAGAAAGTTTAAAGTTTTTAGAAAATATGTTTATTTAAATTAATTGTTTTATATGGTATTTAGGTTATATGGTGCAATTCGTTTGGTCCTTCGGTTAAGATTGTCATGAAGAAAAATTTTATATTCTCATGGCCAAATTTTGTTTAAATCCATTTTGGTTTTTTAATTTAAATTCTTACAAGGTTTTCTTCGCGTGAATTTTGAGTTTAACTTAGATATCGGTCTATAATTTTTAGTTAGAGAAAATTGGGTTTTAAGAAAAACTTTTAATAAAAAAAATCACTTTTAATAAAAAAATTTTACATTTCAAAAAAATCAATTGAAAAGAAATAAAATGTTATAGTCGGTCCAGTCGAAGTATGTAATACCCCACACCCACATTGTTGGTTGTAAAGGTTTATGTGAAAATTTATGAACAGCCCTCGTTTAATAATTTGCTTTTTTGCTTAATGTTTAGTTTGCAGAAGATTATTAATCATATTAACATTTTGTGAAATATATGGCATTTTTTAAGGAATTTGGAGAGCTATGTTGAGAGCTATGAGAGATGTGGACCGTCCCTCGTATAATTCGTATATCTGTTCTTGCTTTTATTTAGATTTATTTGACTTAAAATTATTACAAATCCTACGTATTTATTGATTTAAGAGTGATATTTGGAAGAGGGGTTTGTATGGGACCTAATAAAAATTTTAATCAAAAATTTGTATAAATGATAAAAAATTGTTTAATAAAAAATTTTATAGCAAGTTTTTCTGCTTATAAAAAATTTAAAGAAAATGTTCTTTTAATTTAAATTTTCTAAAAAAAAACAAGTATTTTTTTCCTTATAATAAAATTTTGATGAAACAAATTCTCCTTTTTAAAACACAATTTCCTTTAAAAAAATTTTTTCTCCTAAAAATTTTAGAAAGAATTTTCTCTTAAAAAAAAATTCTCTTAAAAATATAAAAAAATTCTCTTAAAAATTTTAGAAACAATTTTCTATTAAAAATTTTATAAAAAAAATCTTTTAATAATTTTTTTAAGAAAAAATTTTCTTATAAAAATTTTTTTCATAAAGTTTTCTCTTAATAAAAAAATTTCTCTTAAATTTTTTTAGAAATAACAATGAGAAAAATATATATATATAGAAATAAAATAATAAAAAAATTATAGAATTTTTTCTATTTGATAGGATTTATTGGATTTTGAATTTTGAACTATAAGTCAAAATTTAAATTCTTAGCAAAAAATTTTTCGAAAAAGTTCCCATTTTTATTTTTCCTCTTATCTCTACATCAAATTTTTTTTATCGATTTATTTCATCATTAAATAAATGTATCTTGTTCTTTTTATTTTATGAAAATTATTTGTAATAAATATTTTGTTCACATTAAAATAAAAAAATCATGTAAATTTAATATCTTTTTTCTTTCAAAAACTTTTAGGGAAATAGAAACAATTTTATGTAAATTTTTTTTATTTCTTCGTATTTTTTACAAGTCGATTAAGAAGATTTACACCAAAATAACAACAAAACATTAAAAAAAGATGAAAATGTAGAAGGGAATGTTGATGTAAGATGGTATAAGGTTTTACACCTGATTAGAAAATTTAGAAAACTTTACTTTCCTCCCTAAATTTACATCTAATGGATTCAATTCTTTTTTTTTTATACTTTTTTCTAAACATTAAAATCTTAATTTTTATATTTGTTTATTGGAATTTTAAACAAGAAAGAATGCTATATTCGGCTATGCCGACTACACCACAAAAGGGAGTGATGTAAAAACGTTATGTTCCTACATACACACTCACGCATACACCTACAGACATATACATTGTACAAACATTTTTCTTAAATATAACACAAGAACTCTAAATGAATCATAAAATTAGTTATATTTTGGCAATAAAACCGATTTTAAAAAATTTTTGAATGGTTCTCATAACTCTCATAAATTACGACAAAATTTCAATCTAATTTATCGAGTTATAATTGACAATTTTATTAAAGTTCTTCGTTTGAACTTTAAGAGATTGTCTCAGATATCGGTCTATATTTCTTAATATGCTCAGCCGATATTACTGGTTTTACTTGAGATGATTCCTTCTTGCGATTTATACGGAATTATGAAGTTATTATACCCTCTTCACCACTAGTGATGGAGGTTATGAAAATTACATATATGCTTTTCTTGTCCATGATGAAGTTAATAAGTTTCTAAAATTCTATAATTCCCAATTTTACTCATTTTATTTTAGTCCGATAATTTTATATTTTATTACCTTTTTATATCCGTCATCCACATTTCATAGCTTTTTTCCTACTCTATTCTCTATGAAATTACAAATTAACAATAATTTGGTATTTAAAATAAAGTTAAAAAAATTTTATCGTATTTTCACGATTTAGTCATAAAAAAAGTATCTTGTTGTTGTTTAAATACCCACAAATGGCAGTTAAGGGTCATTTAATAAATAAACGCCTACTTTAGTTGAAATATTATGAAAATAGAAAAAATGAATAAAGAATAGAATAAAAGAACAATAACAACAAAAAAGGTTTTTTTTTTTAATTTTAGAGCTTAATTAATTCAATTGGTGACTAATGAAGATTTAAACACTTTTAAAAGAAATTATGTTTGTTGTTGTAAATAATATTTTCAAAAGTATTTAAGAAAAAATTATCTATTTAGATTAAAATTTAATAGGGAAAACAATAGGGAGACTAATAATATTAAAATCAAATATTTATGTTTATTTTTGTTAAGAATATTTTTCTTAATATTTAAATTCCTTTAACAAGTTGAACTAATCAAGGAAATAAATACAGAAGTTAAGAAAAAATTCAAATAAAATAATCTTCTCTCATAGATTTTAGAAAATTTTCAATAATAAAATGAAATTTAAATTTCTAATGAAAATTTGTATTTTTGGTCAAAATTTGAATTTGCAAGTGAAATTTTTTATTTTTAGCGAAATTTTGATTTTTTTTTTTGTGAAAATTCAAATTTTTAATGAAAATTAAATTTTTTAGTGAAATTTTAAGTTTTTCGTGAAATTTTAAGTTTTTAGTAGAAATTTAAATTTTAAATAAAAGTGAGAAATTAAAGTGAAATTAAAGTCCATCAAAGAAGAAAATTTTCATCATCAAAGAAACTTTATAGAAAATCTTCTCTTCATCAAGAAATTTTATAGAAAATTTTCTCTTTGTTAAAGAAATTTTATAGACAGTTTTCTATTCAAAGAAGTAATATTTTCCGTAAATTTTATTAGAAGAAAAAAATTTTGTGAGCGAAATTTTATTGAAAATTTTCTCATAAGCAAAATTTCATAGGAAATCTTTCCTTCAGCAAAATTTCACAGAATTTCTTCTCTTTAACAAAATTTCAAAGAAAACTTTTCTTAAACAAAATTTCATAGAAAATTTTCTCTTAAACAAAATTTTATAGAAAATTTTGTCTTAAGCAAAATTTCATAGAAAATTTTCTCTTAAGCAAAATTTCATAGAAAATTTTCTCTTAAGCAAAATTTCATAGAAAATTTTCTCTTCAACAAAATTTCATAAAAAATTTTTTCTTCAACAAAATTTCATAGAAAATTTTTTCTTAAGCAAAATTCCATAGAAAATTTTCTCTTAAATAAAATTTCATAGAAAATTTTTTCTTAAGCAAAATTTCATAGAAAATTTTCTCTTAAATAAAATTTCATAGAAAATTTGCTCTTAAACAAAACTTCATAGAAAGTTTTTTCTTCAGCAAAATTCCATAGAATGTGTTCTCTTAAATAAAATTCCATAGAATGTGTTCTCTTAAATAAAATTTCATAGAAAATTTTCTCTTAAAAAAATTTTCATAGGAAATTTTTTGTTAAATATAATTTCATAGGAAATATTCCCTCTAGCAAATTTTAATAAAAATTTTGTCTTAAACAAAAATTTGTAAAATGTTATATAAGATTTCCTCTTCAACCTAATTGTTTATAAAATTTTCTCTTCAAATCAGCAATAATCTTCCTTAATTATGGTCTTGCAAAATTGCATTTTTGCATGTGAATTTTCTTAATGGTTAAAATGCATTTCTTAAGTAAATTATCTTTCTGAAACATGAGTCATAATCTCTTTTCCTGAAAACAAATGACCTGTTTTCTATTTATCAAATATTTTACATTAAAGTTCTTCTTCCTGCTTTTGTTCTAGAGATTTAATTATTTTCTTGTAGACTGTCATTAGTCACGTATTGCAAATGTTAAAATTTCAAAAATAAGCAAAATACAAAATAAAAGTTCTTTTCGAAAAAAAAAATAAAACTATAATTTATAAAACTCATAATACCACAACAACAATAAAGAAAATAGAAAAAGTTTTCAGAAAAAAATTAGTAATAATATCAAATTTCTAAGAATTTTCTATCAAATCATGCAATAAAGAGACTCCTAAAAAGAAGAACACAATCCCTTCCTTTTTTGTCTTTCTCTTATGTTTAATTGAATTAAAACTTATAAAAGTCAAAAAAAATTTTAGTAGAGAAACAAACTTTTAAATATCAGTTCTTAACTCAGCTCAACTCATCTAAATATTATAGACTTTTATAATTTAATCTAAAACTTTAACATCATTAAAATTAATTTAGAAAACAAATCAAAATCTTCTTTATGAAAATCAACAGTTGAAAGATCTTTTCTTTGTATTCCCCCTGGGGCAAGTAAAAAAGGCCTTTTGTATGGAAATTATGACATCACTGAAATTTATTAGAGTGATACGATTGAAGTTTTTAACTTCTGTTTAAAAACAATTTTTAAACAAATTTATGAAAATATTGAATTACATTCAAAATACACACACACACTCACACACAAGGAAACTAATAATTTTTAGAACATAAAATTTTGATAATCAACAAAAAGATATGATTCGAATAAATAGTTCTTCTTAAGAAAAGACACGCTTTTTATACCCTCCACCACCACAAGTTGTGATGAGGGTATATTAACATTATCATTTCATGTGTAACGCCATGATGAAATTATCTCAGACTCTATAAAGTATATTTATTCTTGTATCAAATCAAAATCTGAGTTGATCGAATATAATATACAGTTATATGCATTTCATCATCGTACAAAAATACATCAAAATCGGCTTAATATTAAAAAATTATAGGCAATAATATGCAAAATTTTGATTCATATATCATATAAGGCCCCTTCCCGGAATATGGTTTTCAGTTTCTTAAACTCTTTGAATCTTATGAAACAGTTCTATTGAAATTCGGAAAAAATATTTTTCTGTCTTCGATATTGTTATTATTTCCACCAACATCAGTCCATATTTTTGCTAAAGCTCCCATATGAAGCATCTTTCCGAAAAATGGATTTGAGGTTATAAAAATAATAATAAAGACCCATTCCATTGAATTTCGGTACAATAACATATCTAGGTGCCCTATTAATATGACCAATATTAACCAATTTTTTTTCTATAGACCCCATATAAGACCCATTTCCGGAAAATGGTTTTTAGCTTAAAAAACTATTAGTAAAGTAAAGTTGTATTGAAATTTGGCATTATTATTTCATTTACTATCATAAATATATGAGTTACTTTTTTAAGAACCTTTAATAAAATAAGTTTCAATTTAAGGTCCATTCCCGAAATAGCTATAAGGCTCCAAAATTTCATCAAATTCGAATGAAATTTGGTACAATAATTTTTTAAACAGTTTTAAATAAATGAGTCAATTTTGAGAGTTATGGAATAATGTTCTACTCTTAAAGGATACTTAAATATGGGCCAACTCTATCGGAATTCAGACATTTATCTAAATATTCCTTTTTCAGCATTATTTTTATAAAATCGAATTTATATAGTACATTTAGATTGATGAACTAACTAAAGTGTTTTGGTAGAATATCATCAACTCATGCTAATGTGTAATGTTAGTAGTGCAGGGTATTAGACGTTCGGCTTAGTCGAATATACTTGATTTTCTCCCAAAATATAAATCTAAATCTGTTATAGTTTTCTCAATTGTTTATCACTGACTTTTTTATAACCCTGAAAATATAAAAATCATAAAAATATTGAACTCACTTTTTTACAAACATAAATTTGAAAGGGGGACAAATAGAGACTCATAAATTTATTACTTTTTCTTATTTTTTTTAAAAATTTTTCAATTTTAAAAATTCTGTTTTTTTTAATAACGAAAAAATGGGTGACTTTTTTGTTGTTGGGCTTCTAATTTAAAAAATAAAAATATGAAAACATTAAAAATATATTTTTCATAAATAAATTATTTATGAACATCGTTTTTTGTTCGTTTCTAGTCTGTTGTTGCTGCAAGTGCTTGTTGTTATGTTGCATGCTGTATATTCAATAATCTTGATTTAACAACAGCTGCTTCTTCTCAAATGTGTTAAATTAAAATAAAGAAATGAGTTTATTAATAAATTCAAGAGTTTCTTTTGTTTCGGGTCTTTTTTTTTTTTTTGTTTTCTTGTAAATAAAATAAGAATTTTATGATGGAGAGAATTTCAACGAAAAAAAATATATCAGGTGCGATTTAAAGATAAACCCTACAAAAAAGATCATATTGCACTTTTTATGATACTAGAATAATAAAAAACTTAATAAAAATACATTTTATGTAAAAATAAAATACCTCTCGCAAGAAAAATTATGGAAATTTCCCTAAAACGGAATTTAAAAAGACTGTTCCAAAAAAAGTTTAATAGCAAATATTCTTATATTTTTCTCTTAAGGTAACTTTATAGTAAATTTTCTAGCAAATGTTTTCCTCAAAAAAGATTTTATAAATTTAAATTTTATAGATTTTATACAAAATATTTTCTCCAATATTATAGAAAATTTTATTTATCACAGAAAATTTATAGAAAATTTTCTTCATCACAGAAATTTTATAGAAAATATTTTTCATCAAAGAAATTTTATAGAAATTTTTCATCAAAGAAATTTTATAGAAATTTTTCATCAGCATAGACAATTTTCTCTTCACACAAAATTTTAAAGAAAATTTTCTCTTCACACAAAATTTTTTTGAAAATTTTCTCTTCACACAAATTTTCTTAGAAAATTTTCTTTTATTTTTTAAAAATATTCTCTTCACACAAAATGTTTTAGAAAAATTTCTCTTCACACAAAATTTTATAGAAAATTTTCTCTTCACACAAAATTTTATAGAAAATTTTCTCTTCACACAAAATTTTATAGAAAATTTTCTCTTCACACAAAATTTTATAGAAAATTTTCTCTTCACACAAAATTTTATAGAAAATTTTCTCTTCACACAAAATTTTTTAGAAAATTTTCTCTTCACACAAAATTTTTTAGAAAATTTTCTCTTCAAACAAAATTTTTTAGAAAATTTTCTCTTCACACAAAATTTTTTAGAAAATTTTCTCTTCACACAAAATCTTTTAGAAAATTTTCTCTTCACACAAAATCTTTTAGAAAATTTTCTCTTCACACAAAATTTTTTTTGAAAATTTTCTCTTCACACAAAATTTTTTTGAAAATTTTCTCTTCACACAAAATTTTTTTGAAAATTTTCTCTTCACACAAAATTTTTTAGAAAATTTTCTCTTCTCTCAAAAGAAATTATAAAGAATTTTTTTCTCAAAGGAAATTCAATTTTAAATGGCCGTTAATTCATTAACGGCCAATTTATTTAACATCATTTTATTCAATATTGATTTTGATTACACATTCAGTTGAAATTATTTAATTAAATCAATAAAAATATTAATTGTACCATTTAATTGTACTCTTTTTAGTAGTTGTATTTTTTAAAGATTTTTATGTTATTGTTTTGAAATATTTAAGACTTCCTATATTTAAGTCATTTTATCTTTCTTTTGCTTAAAAAAGGAATTCCCCTTCTTGAAAACTTATTTTAAGTAAAAAATTTTTATTGTTAAAACGTGTTGATTGAAACAATTAACAAATGCCAATAAATATTTTCATAAAGAGTTTTTCTTAGTTTTTTTTATTTGATTTTTTATTTAATGTTTTTCTCGTACGCCAAGTAATTTTGAATGTCTAAAACCCTTAAAAATCATTTTTCTTTTAACACATTTATGCTTCCAATGGCATCCAATTTTTTAAGTTAAAATTATACACGAGTAAAAATTTCTATACAAAGGGACTGTTGTTGATTTTTCTTTTTTAGAAAACACCAATAATGTCTGGAAATAAGAACTGTTGAGGTTTGTGTCAAATGAGGATTCATTGCGACTGACTGACTGTTCAGTTTAGTTTTATTTATTTGTGGATTTATTTTTGTCGATTTCTTTTTTTCTCATTTTATTCATTTTTAACGTATGACTACACTTTGTATGGTAAATAAAGAATAATTTTTTGTCTAATTACTTTTATGTTCTGCCTTTTCATCAACATGCAACATTTGTCTTCATTATATTTTTCAACAAAATAGATTTAGAGTTTTTTTATTCTATAATTTAGTTGGTTTTTGTAGATCTACAAAAAATAACTTTAATTTAAGGTGACGTTAAGATATTAAAGGATTAATTTAAAATATGACATTCACTTTTTGATTCGAGAATTATTCGATAACAAACAGTTAAACGAGCAGTTCGAGTTTAAAAGGCCGTCCCTAGAAAACATTCCACAAATGACCCTTTTTACCTAAAAAGAGAAAACTTCCTATAAATTTTGTGTGAAGTGGAAATCGTCTAAACATTTTGTGTTAAGAGAAAATGTTCTATAAAATTTTGTGTGAAGAGAAAATTTTCGATAAAATTTTGTGTGAAGAGAAAATTTTCTATAAAATTTTGTGTGAAAAGAATATTTTATATAAAATTTTGTGTGAAGAGAAAATTTTCTATAAAATTTTGTGTGAAGAGAATATTTTATATAAAATTTTGTGTGAAGAGAAAATTTTATATAAAATTTTGTGTGAAGAGAAAATTTTCGATAAAATTTTGTGTGAAGAGAAAATTTTCGATAAAATTTTGTGTGAAGAGAAAATTTTCGATAAAATTTTGTGTGAAGAGAAAATTTTCGATAAAATTTTGTGTGAAGAGAAAATTTTCGATAAAATTTTGTGTGAAGAGAAAATTTTCGATAAAATTTTGTGTGAAGAGAAAATTTTCTATAAAATTTTGTGTGAAGAGAAAATTTTCTATAAAATTTTGTGTGAAGAGAAAATTTTCGATAAAATTTTGTGTGAAGAGAAAATTTTCTATAAAATTTTGTGTGAAAAGAATATTTTATATAAAATTTTGTGTGAAGAGAAAATTTTCTATAAAATTTTGTGTGAAGAGAATATTTTATATAAAATTTTGTGTGAAGAGAAAATTTTATATAAAATTTTGTGTGAAGAGAAAATTTTCGATAAAATTTTGTGTGAAGAGAAAATTTTCGATAAAATTTTGTGTGAAGAGAAAATTTTCGATAAAATTTTGTGTGAAGAGAAAATTTTCGATAAAATTTTGTGTGAAGAGAAAATTTTCGATAAAATTTTGTGTGAAGAGAAAATTTTCGATAAAATTTTGTGTGAAGAGAAAATTTTCTATAAAATTTTGTGTGAAGAGAAAATTTTCTATTAAGTTTTGTGTGAAGAGAAAATTTTCTATAAAATTTTGTGTGAAGAGAAAATTTTCTATAAAATTTTGTGTGAAGAGAAAATTTTCTATAAAATTTTGTGTGAAGAGAAAATTTTCTATAAAATTTTGTGTGAAGAGAAAATTTTCTATAAAATTTTGTGTGAAGAGAAAATTTTCTATTAAGTTTTGTGTGAAGAGAAAATTTTCTATAAAATTTTGTGTGAAGAGAAAATTTTCTATAAAATTTTGTGTGAAGAGAAAATTTTCTATAAAATTTTGTGTGAAGAGAAAATTTTCTATAAAATTTTGTGTGAAGAGAAAATTTTCTATAAAATTTTGTGTGAAGAGAAAATTTTCTATAAAATTTTGTGTGAAGAGAAAATTTTCTATAAAATTTTGTGTGAAGAGAAAATTTTCTATAAAATTTTGTGTGAAGAGAAAATTTTCTATAAAATTTTGTGTGAAGAGAAAATTTTCTATAAAATTTTGCGAAAATTTTGTGTGAAGAGAAAATTTTCTATGAAATCAGTTTGAAAAAAACTGTATTCTCTGAACTTCTTATTAAATTTTGCTGCTTATCGCTATAATTGTATTTAAGTCCACACATCATGTCTAACAATCGATTTTTGTATTTCAAAAATTTCTATTCATTTTTGCCACATTATTTTGTAGCAATTTGTTTGAGTTGTCAACATCATGTTGTTGTTGTCGCGCATCATTATTCATTGTAAAACAACTCATTCACAAGTTTTTGTAGAAACTCTTTTTTTGTCTTTATTGTCTAAATAGTTTTTCATTTTAGCCATTTTAAGCCTCATTTACAGAAATCATAAAAATTTCTTAAGTGTCACAAAATTGTATCTCTTTTTAATTTTCTTGTGGTTTTTTATACCCTCCACCACAAGCGATAAAGAGGGCATATTGTCTTTGTTGTTTCGTGTATAGCGCTAAAAAGGAATCATTTCAGACCCCTTAATGTATGTATATATATTCTTGCATCAAATCAAAATTCACACGCTCACATCCACAATAATTGACATAGTTCAATGTAATATGACCTGAGTATTTTTAATGGTCCTCAGAAGTTTTCTGTTAAAAACGAGCAAAATGAATTTAGTATGTCTGAAGATATAGACCGATTTCTGAAGCAACTTCCAAGTTCAAGCAAATAATGTTCGTGAAATTGTCATAATATGTTCGTGAAATTTTGTCATAATAATTTGTAGTTAAAAAAATACCAAATTTTACTTCATACACATTTGTGGTGGAGGGTATTGAAGATATGGCATAACCGTTTGTAGCATTCCGACTTGTTGTTTTTCTCTTTGACATTAAAATTTATTATTGTCTAAAAGTGAAAAAATAACACCACAAATCTAGAGAAATTTATTAATAAATTTATAGTTTTTTAACAAAATCAAGACACATAAATTCTTTAATACAATAAAAATTTTAGAAAAAAAAACTTAAAATTTATTGTTGCATCTCTGAAGATATTTTATGACATTAAATGGTCATAAAAATTTTAGGTCATAAATATCGTTTTTTTTTCCAAAATTCATATAGAAGAAAATATTTTATTTTGTGATTTTTATTATATTTTAATATTTTTTAGTATTTTTTAATGTCACCAATTAAAGCACCTTAAACAATGTATTTGATTATTAATTGTTTTGTGTCATTAAAATATTCGATACTAAAAGGGTTAACTTTTATTTAGACTCTGGCCATATACACCCACTTTATTTGAAATAATAAAAAAATAAAACCGATAGCCGGTATGATGGGATGCGATGTGGGAGCATGTGTGTCTGTGTGTTAGATTCAATTAATACTTTATTTTATTTCCAAAAAGTTGACACTTTATTCTGCTATTTAATATTAAGACCACCAACCTTACAGCTGATTTCATAAGTTTTAACAATAAAATTGTTTGACATAATGTAAGACGCCAAGTCTGGCAATAAAGATAAAATTAATGGCAAATTTCTGTAGAATCACTAAAAATAAAGAAAGAACTAGAGAAAGTGCTTTCGAATTTAAGATAGATGAATTCAAACATTTGGAAACAAAGAGGTTAAGCTTTTAAGCTTAACATGGAGGTGTTAAGTAATGGCATAAAAGCTTAGAGAAAAATAATAAAATTGTGGTAGGTTGAACACAATATCGAAACAAGTTAATTGATAGACATTAACTGAATCAATTAAATGTGTTGTGAAACAAGACATGTTTAGGGAAAATACTTATTAAAAGTTAAAAAATTGTTATTTTTAACAATTTCTCTCTCTACAAAATGTTTAGGAAAAATGTTTCTAATTGTAAAATTTATAGAAAACTTACTTCATCAAAGAAACTATTCTAGGATATCTTTTTCATTAAACTAATTTCCTAGGAAATTGTTTTTATCAATGAAATTTTATAGATTTTTTTCTTTCTCTTCATACACATTTTTATAGAAAATTCTTTTCTTCACACGAAATTTTATAGAAAATTTTCTCTTCACACAAAATTTTATAGAAAATTTTCTCTTCACACAAAATTTTATAGAAAATTTTCTCTTCACACAAAATTTTATAGAAAATTTTCTCTTCACACAAAATTTTATAGAAAATTTTCTCTTCACACAAAATTTTATAGAAAATTTTCTCTTCACACAAAATTTTCTCCTGGCAAAAAACTTAATAGAAAAATTTTTCCTGACAAAAAAGTTAAATTTTCTTAAACAAAAATTTAAAAAATCTTTGTGAAAGAATTTTTTGTAAAATATTTAAAAAATAGAAGGTTTTTGGAAAATTTTCTATAATAATTATTTTTTCAATAAAACTATTTTTGTCGAGTTTATTTTCCTTTTGCCAAAATTTTGTCAAAATAAATTTAAATTTACCTATTAAATTATTTAGAGCTCTAATACATGATCTTCAGCTTCTATTATTTTATTACAATGTGCTAAAATTTAATTGTTTTTATTAAAAATTTAAACATTTTATATGAAACTGATTAAATATTTAAAAACTAATTTAGATTTTCTTTATTGTTTATTTTCAGGTAAATGATACTAAATTGAAAATTACATATTTATATTAGACGTTTTTGTTTTGTTTTTGTTTAATTCTAAACAAAAAAGGTAAAAATTTGCATATTTTGGGAAAATAAATAAAAATTTAATAATAATAATTTTAATGACTTTAAATAAATAAAAATAATAATAAATAAATAATTTAAATGTTAATCTAAAAAAATCGAGAAAAAAAATGTGCAAGCGGACGGATGGACGGACATGATTAAAATGGTAGTGATAATGCGATAATTAGTCTATTTAGATTAAAAAAATGGACCTTACATTCTGTGTGTTATCAGGAAATAAAAATCTTAACGCCACTTATTGTTGTAATCTAGAGAGTTTTATTGTATTATTTTTGATGATTTTTCCAAGGTCATACACTTTATAGCTTTTCGTAAATTTTAATTATGTTTTGGGAACTAGAGCAAAACTGTCATTAAATCTTCACATATTAGAATTTTCTGAAAATTTAAAAAAATTTTGTATCCTCCACTACCACAACTGGTGAAGAGGGTATATTAACTTTGTCATTTCATATGTAACGATAAGAAAGAACTATCTTGGACCCCATAATGTATATATATATATATATATATATATATATATATATATATATATATATATATATATATATATATATATATATATATATATATATATATATATATATATATATATATATATATATATATATATATATATATATATATATATATATATATATATATATTATATCATATCATATCATATCATATCAAAATTTCAGTCGATTGTACTGTATCCGTCCTTCTGCCTGTCTGTCCGTATCTCTATCTGTTGACTCGCTCCCATCCACTATCATTAACAGGGGTCAGTGACAGTTGACCAGAGTATTTAGTGTAGTAATGAGAAGTTTTCTGTTTAAAACCAGCAAAATCGGTCCAGTATAATGAAATATATAGACCGATATCTAAGCAAACCTATAAGTTGAAGTAAAAAACTTTCGAAAATTGTCAATTATAAATCAACAAATTAGATTATGTATAATATAAAGCTTTATGTATTTCTTTACTCTTCTAAAAATGGTCAAAATCGGTCCAGTAGAAAAGAAGTTAAAGCAAAAAATAGAACATATTTTAGGACTCATCAAGTATTCCTGCGTTATATTTAAGAAAATTCCTTTTATATTGAATACGTTTGTAAGTGTATGTGTTCTTGTGTATGTACGAAATCTAACGCATTAACTTCTTACACATGTATGGTGGAGGGTATTAAAGATACGACATTGCTGAATTGACCATTCTAACTTGTTTTAATTCTGATTTAGCAATCACAAAATCAAATTATTCTTACAAAATGAACTCTTTTCTGTTATGACAGACTTCTGTTCGGTTAACATAAAAAAGAAAATAAAAATAAAAAAAAAATAAATAAATAAAACTTTATTATATTTTAATTAAAACTAAAATAATGAATTTATTTTAACATATTGATGTAAATCATCTATAAAAAAAAATTCGAAATCATAAATATGTATGTGATTTTATTTCTATTTCTATATTTTTTTGTTTTGTAATTTTCACTTAAATAGGTCATGCATATTTTATTACTGAAATCAAACAAAATAATGTGATTTTTTTCTTTAATTTAAAACTAAAGAAGGAAAAGAACTAAAGTAAAAGAAATTTAAAAATGACTTTAAAATTTAAAGTAAAGAAATGAGAATAGAAAACTGAAAGAAACAGAGAGAGAGAGACAAAAAATTACCCTAAAACTTTTAAGCATTCATTTTGTCCCTCAGAATCTATGACCCACATCCATTAAATTTAAACCTCAGAACGACAACAAAACTGCAAGTCGAACAAGAAACAAATTCAAAAAAAAAAAATGAAAATTTTTATATGGTTTTACTTACGCACACATCAATAAACAGTGGGTTCAATGTTGAAATTTCAGATTTGTTTTGAAAAATCATCACATCAAAACCAACAGAGTGATTTCAAGAAAAAAATCGCCTCCCTGTACATTCTTTATATCAAGAGCTAGAGAAATATATGGACCGATGTATATTTACGTGACTTCTTTTACTAAAATTTCCAATATTGTACAATGATATTACATTAATACATAATAAAATCTCATAAATACAAATATGTTCGTAGAGTGTCTTATATGGAACTCCTTTAATAGAGAGTGGTACTATCAGCCCTTGTAATTATAAGTCGATCCAATACAACAAAATAAATTTTTATATGTTTTTATTTTAAAGTGATTTTCAAACAGATTCAAACAGATGTACGTTTTTGATTTTGGTTCATAAAGTACACATTAAAGAACACAACAGGATATCCAAAACGGTATTCCATTTTATAATTGCTTCAGGTCTTTTTAATTCCGAACTGGGTCTTTATAATTCCTATAGTGGATTTCAAGGAATTATAACATTCTGAACCAAGAATCGAGTAAAAATTTTATTTAAGGCACAAATAACATTAATCTGATCACCATTTGAAAAAAATAAAATTCAAATTATTGCAATCGAATGTCAGAAAAAACTCAGACTGAGATATAGGCATTTTATATGAAATATAATTAAAGTTTTTAATATGGTTTGCATAAGTCTAAGTCGGAGTTGAAAATAACATTTATAAATACTCGAAACTGCTTCTATTCTAACCCACTGTATAATATCAATAAAGATTTTGTTTGTTTGTATTTTTGAGTTGCATGAATTTTATAGTATTTTTCTTTCCAACGCTTTTTTTGCTAAAAAAAATAAATTTTTATTTATTTTGACAAAAAATATTTCTGTTTTTTACGGAAAAGGCAAATAAAAAAAGTCAGAATGCAATATTCGATTATGACGAATCTTTAACACACTTCAACAAAAATTTGTGCGAAGTTAATACGTTAGATTTCGTACATACATACACAAACATACACTCACAAACGTATACATTAAATAAAGGTCTTTAAATATTATACAAAAGTACTCTTAAAAAGGCATTAAATTAGTTACATTTTTAGCTATAACTTTTTTCTACTGAACCGATTTTGATAATTTTTGGAATGTTAATGAAGTACTTATAGCTTAATATTGTGGCAAATTTTAATTCTAATTTTATTACTACTAACTTAGATATCGGTCTATATCTTTTAATACACTGAACCGCTGATTTTAAACAGGAAACTTCTCAGGGCTATAGCGAATAATTAGGCCAAATTTCATTGACCTCTTTAAATTTTTTTGGATGCAAGCATGCCAATAACAGACAGACAAACGGACATAGCTAAATTGACTAATCGATTATGATTCGATGCAATAATATATATACATTATAGGGTCTGACATGATTCCTTTTCAGATATACACACGAAATAACAAAGAGGATATATTAAACCTCTTTGCCACCAGTGCACTGAACCACAAAATGTAGTAAATAAAACGAAAAATTTGAAGAAAAGTAGGTTCAATATCAGCCAACGTAACCTTTATTCATGATAACGAAAATTTTCGTTAATTTTTTGTAAATTCTTCAAATTGATGAAAATTTGTCAATATGACTATTTAAATTCGTTAATAAAAATGTGGTTAATTTAAATAATACATTATTCAAATTGAATACCATATTTAGGTTAAATTTACTAAATTTTAGTTGAATTGAAGAAAGACTTACATTAAATTGTTGTAATAAATTGTGGCAAAAAATTTATCAGCTGATGTTCCATTTGCATTTTCATTAATTTAAGCAAAATATTCCATCAATTTCAATCATATGGATTAGAAAATGTTTTCCTCCTGTACGTAAATCTATACTCAGTTTATATTTTCGTTTATATGACAAAGAAAATATACAAAATTATTTGGCGAAAAAATAGTTAAATAAGCAAAAATTTTATTCAAATTCACTTCATTTTAGTATGTAGAATTGAATAAATTCTTTGTGTTATTTTACTAATGATGCGCTACTGCCTTTTTCACAAAATATCTGTTGATATAAAATATTTTTCGTTATTTTTTTAACGAAAAAAAGTTGATTAATTTTTTTCATTATATTTGAAGAAAAATTCTGTTAATAAGAATAAAAATCTCTTTATTTAACGCCTTTTTTCGTTAAAGTTCTACGAAAATTTCTTGTTAATATTATCTACGACATTTGGTTCAGTGTGGTGGAGGGAGGGAGGGAGGGTATAAAATAGTTTATATATTTTTTCAATATGAACACAATTCCAGATTATTTTAAATACTTAAATATCAAACTAAAATACAAAGAAAAATTTAACATAAATATACCTACAAACATATATATATTTATATGTGTAGATTGCATTTGTCCATGTATATGTATTTATGTTTTCATGTTATTTTAACAAAAGAATTTAAATCTATTTGTTTGTTTATTGATTTGACATCAATATTGAAATAATTTTAGAAAAATTTTAAAATTAAAAAAAATTTATAAAAATTAAAACAACACGACATGGACTTAGTTTTTCTATTCAATATAACAATTTAAGGGTTGAATACAGAATTATTATAGTTTTTTTTCTGTTATTTAAATATTTACAATTTTCTATTAATATTCAATAGTTTGTTTTGATTTTATTTTAATGGTATTAAAATATATATTGTGTGTTTAATATATATATATATTGATACACAAACACATATACAAATGTACATATATATATGGGAATATAATTCTATTATGTTCATAATTCAATTTTAAATGCATTAAAGTTTTAGAAAACTAAAATTTTATTAAAAATAATGTCATTTGTGAAAAGAATATAAAAAAAAAGAAAAACATTTGTTGTAATAGAAAAATGATACAACAAAAATATTTAAAATGAGTAAATTAAAAAACGAAATAAATTAAAAAAAAATACACATAAAAAATTAAAATATTATAAAACTCACTCCACCTCACCCTCCATCACCTTAAATGCAAAGAGAAGGAATCTTAGGCTCAAAAATCTATGTATATTCTTCCATTAAATCAAAATCTTAGCCGATTTAGCTATGTTCGTCTGTCTGTCTGTCTGTCTGTCTGTCAGTCTGTCTATTTTTAGCACGCTTTCATCCACAATAATTGACAGAGTTAAATAAAATTCGACCTGACTATTTGTAATTGTCCTTGGAAGTTTCATATTAGAAACTAGTAAAATTGGTTTAGTACATTAAAAGATATAGACCGATATTTGGGGCAATCTCTAAGTTAAGTGAAAAAGTTTCGTCAATAATAAATCGACAAATTAGAATGAAATTTTGTCATGAATACTTCATTATCATTCCGAAAATCAAAATCGATTTCGTAGAAAAAACTAATTTTATGACCCCTGTGTCATGTTTAAGGAAAACTTGTTTACATTTTATTTGTGAGTACACGCATTTGAAGTAGAGGGTACTGAAGATTCGGTATAGCCGAATATAGCATTTTTATTTGTTCTTTACCATATTGATAAACTTTTTTCGGAAACCCTTTCATTAAAGTTTTCATAGTGCTTTTTGCCACTTTGTTCGAAAAAGTAGTTCACCTCCATTCAAAATCTACCACACTTTTGGACACCTTTTTTTTATTATCTTTTCAATAGGAGTCTTTTCTAAACGGTAGAGCTCGTGACAAAAAATGATGGACTTCTTTTGCAGCAATACCAAGAACTTGTCATACCAGGAACTTTTTGGGAAATTTTAATTGCTTTTGAATCCTAAACTTAACTTCCATTTTCCAACGAGCAACAGCAACATAAACTTTTTGATCAGGATGTTGCAAAATATCTTCCAACATATTTTTCTTTATCGATTATGCAGCAAAAATATTTCTTTTAAAAACTTAACTTCAATTTCCTGGCTTTGTTTTTAGCCTCTTAATTGAGCAGTGTTCCTGTCAGGAACTTTTTGAGCCTTGTATGTTTTTAAACCTGCATTAGCAAATAGGGCTTCTTTCATACTGAATAAGTTGGGAGCTTTTTTGAATAGGCTTTCAATTTTTTTGGCTTAAAAAAATCAAATCATTCCTGGGTTTAAGGTTTTAATGAATAACGTGTGTTAAGAAGTTTTTGATCTCACTTTTTAATATTATTACAAAATTTTGTTAAGGCACATGTGTTGATAAGTTCTAGTCTTGGAAAGTTTTAACATTTGTTTTAAGAGTTTTTTTAATAGTTCTTTTAATGTGTTAATCACTTCGAGATTTAATGGTCACGGCGAAAAATATACCTAAAATTTGAAAATTGCAAAAACGCATCAAGGTTTTTTTGCATACTACTTATAGAAATATTTTTGAAGCGAATATAAAATAGTTTTAATATTTACTTAAATAATAGTTAACTTTCGTTATCGCAAGAGTGATTGTCAGGTTTGTGTTACCTGACAATTTAAAGTAATTTTCAAAGTCATCTGTAAAGTTTTATTTTTCTCTTTAAGACTTTGATGATTAAGACACAAATTTTGGCTAAAAATTAGATGTTGCAAAAACGCATCATTTCCCCACAGAGGCATAATAAATTTAATAAATTATTAACTTCCTAACAATTTGATATTTAAACACAAACATTTTTCAATATTAATTTCATAAAGCAAAATGTCAGTTGTCATAAAATAACATCAATAAAAAAAATTCGTTACTCAAAAATTTACTTTTATGTCAATCACATTATTGAGTACATGAAGTGAACAATCAAATATCACACTGTGTAATGTTTGAGAGTGAAAAAAATAACAACAACAATATAAAAATAAATTATAAATTTTCATCATAAATGAATGAATTTCATAAAACAAATATTCACATACACAAAACAACAAAAACATAACATTAAAACTCATATCCTTTTTTTGTATCCTTTTCAAAACAACAATAACAAGCAGAACACATTCAAAACTAATACAAAGTTTATAATGTTGCGTGTGAAATGGGTATCTGGAGCAAAAAAAAAAACAAACTAGTGACTGAAATGAGATAGAGAGAGAGAGAGTAAAGTATATCAATTGTAAACAAATTTTTATGTAGAGGTGTTTATACATGTATGTCTGCAAAGTATGTATGTGTAATAATATTAAGTGAAAACTTCCTTTTTACACTATGACCTCTTCCCCTTCCAAAAATAAAGGGAGACAACAATATAACACATGTTGCGTAATATAAACAAGTGCAAATGTTTCAATAATAATATTTGCATTACCTTATGTTGCATAAAAATCGAAAAAAATATACATACATACATATATATTGTATATATATTTATGTACTCTGATAAAGATATGTTGATATAAGCGTTATATATAGAGTAGAATATAAATATACTTCACATACAGATATTTTATAATGTGTAACTATTTTATAAAAGTTATGAATTTAAAATACTGACAGAAATACGATTAAGGAAAATATTTCATGTATAAAGTTTGATATATAAAAAGTTCACATTTGACTTTATTTTACCTGACTTTGTATTACTTACCGAGTCGATTTAACGATATTAGTCCTTCTATTCCTTTCACTGTCCTGTGCTTTCCATACAGCACGGTTTATGACTTTAAAAACATTTTAAAGGCATAATTGCAAAGTATGATTTTCATGTGGACCAAGTCCAGTTCTACTAAAATTAAGAGTAATTGATATATTATTTTATATAGATCGCTTATAAAATCATAAGTATTTCCCTATTAAATGACATTCGGTGCGAGTTACTTTTTTATTAATACACAATAAAAATAGGTAAAGATTACAAAGTCGGTCAGTTCTAAATTAAAGACTTTCATATATGACCCATGTCTGAAAATAAATTTTCGTTATCATAATGAAAATAATTCAATAAAGTTATAATTACAAGAAAATATCTGTATGAGAATAGATCTACAAACATCACAAGGAAACGCCTGTACAAAATTTTTATGCAAAGAGAACCATAACATTACACTGCTGCAGCATTAGGACTCATGATTTTAACTAAGATGGTTCTAACCAAATTTAAATTCTATATAATATTTAATTATATCTTAATTATGACAATAAATGTAATTAACAAACATGTTTGTATGATCAGTCCCTCATATGTCTTAGCTCCCTTACAAGTTGAAAGTTTTCGAAAAAAATTAAAACTCTTTCTTTTTAATTTGAAAAATTTCTTGTAGATTTTAGAAGTAATAAGTTTTACGAAGAACAAAATAATGTTTTGAATTTAACCAGAATTGGTCCAAAAACATAGTTCCCATATATGGGTCCAATACTAAAATTTGCTCAAAAGTAAAAAATGAAAACAAAGATATTTAAAAAAACTGGTATGATATAACAATTTTTTACCTTAACATTTTTTAGATTAACTATAATCGAAAATTTGGACTTGAAGCACCGTAGGTAGTTGGGGTATTATTGGTTTGTGCTAATGTTTGTAACATACAGAAAAAATGCTGTTACACCCACATTCAGAATCATTTTGTGAGTCAATTCACCGATTTCCATCCGTTTGTCTGTATGCATGCCTGTCTGTCTATCTATCCGGCTATACATATAAACGTTGTAAACATCCTACAGGTCGCTATTTCGAGATTTCATGTTGAAATTTGGTACATTTTATTTTTAAATTTCTGGTACTTCCCACATATATGTTCTCCCGGAATAAGGTTTTAAGCTTATAAAACGCGATTTTAACAAAAAATAAATGATATTCTGAACAAATGTGTAAAATTATGCGAGGAACGAACCATTGCTTCTCATAGGTCCCATAAAGAAATTTTAATGACGTTGATATTATAATAATTATTGGTCAAATTACGAATAATATAGGCAAAAGCTTTTGTGCGAAATTATACGGGGTTCGATCCATTATTTTTTGTAGCTCCCATTCAACCTCCCACAAAAATTAATTTTAAAACGCATAAGATTCACATAAATGTAAGTTTCACAATAATGTACTGCACACATAGGAATTAATCAGAACATAAACTTTTACGAGGGTTGTTTATTACTTTTTCGTAACTACCATTTATAGCCAACATTGTGGGTTAATTATATTGGACTTGAAATTTTTACTTCTTTTATATTATAAATTTGGATTAAAGACATACAAGTGGACTTATAGCTAAAAAAACATATCTATATAGTTTGTAAAATTCCTTATTCATTTTAATTTTAGTGTAAAAAAAAATGTGTAAATTTACATTTAATCATAATATATTTATTACAACATGGGAGTGTAACATGTTTTTCCCAACATTATCTATTGTAAAAATGAAAGATATTATTATATATTATTATTATTATAAATAATATAATGTAATATATATGTGAAAAATACCGTTATGTTGATTATTAAATATAAAGAAAAAATATTAATAAAAATTTTAATATTTTCCTCCATATAAATTTCATATTTTTCAAAACATTTTTAATATTATTTTATAATTTCAATAAAATTATCGTTACAAAAATAGGTAATTATGGACATAAATATTATTGTTATATATATATTACGCAATATTGCAATATTGAGTAAATTAAATGTTTTACAATTATCATTATTTACAACTAATTATATATATATTTTTTTTTAATTTTTCTTTTTTAAAATTTTTATTTTACTAATAATTTTGTTGTTATTTATTTAAATATTTGCAAAAATAATACTTTATAAAACTGAAATAAGATAATTTAACTATTTTGTGGTTTCAATTATTTATGCAATATTTAGTTTAATTTTCTGAGAAAAATATTTTCAAATTTTATTAGTTATAATTTAAATAATTAATATATAAATTAGGAACAAAACAAAGGAAACATATGTTAATTTTATGAAAATATTTATAAATTTTAATTTTATAATTATTTGTTTGTAATATTTTATATCCGGTGCAAAGGACCAAAGAGATAATTTAATAATAAATGATGTAAAATTAGTTAAAATTGTAAAAATGTTGCAAAATACTTTAATCCTTAAAATTTTGGTGATTATAGACTCAATATCTAATTGCATGCAGATTATTTTAAAGGGCTTATATAGAATGGTCTAAACATATGGAACAGTGCATCGTATATAGCGATATTAATTGCTTTTAACGAAAATAAATATTCACTGTTTTATAAATTCTGCCATGAGATCTGAGACTAAAGAAGCCTTTAGCAAAAAAAAATCACTTTAAAACAAATCTCCTTGAGGCGGTTATTTGGTGAAGTCCATAGCCATATGCAAATTTCTTTAAATGGATTCATCAAGGTATACTGACCACTTTCAACCAGTTTGTTTTCCCAGAAACAATGACGTCGTTCGAGGTTGTGTGGTATAAGAATCGCCAAACTCGACTTGTCTTCGGGCTCAGTAATTAAACCTCTCACATTTAGAACAGATAATTTTCTGAATTCTACACCATTAAGACGTATATTTTCACCTTATACCGATTGACTTGGAATCATTTCTGAGCCCTCTCTAGAGGGAACAATTTAACAAAATATTTCTTAAAAATTAAGCACAAACAATTCTTAGAGGTCAATGGCGAAATTTCACTAAATTTCCTTAATTCAAGAATCGGTCTGTTATTTCTGAAAGTTTCCATAAGAGTCCAACTTAAGAACATCTCTTAAAAGTGCCTTATTCTCACAAAAACGTAAGTAGAGACATATTTTTGGTTCATCTCAATATTTTCCATAGTTATAATTTAAAGCTCTCTGTAAAATCAAATCCCACGTAAATATCAGTTTGATAACAATATCTTGCAAAATACGTATAAATAAAAAAACAAATTATACGATGGTCGTCTCAAAATGTTTCATAGCTACCGTTTGAAAACCATGTAAACATTGTGTGCGGTATAATATAATCGGTCTTGATGAATTACAATTATTATGGTTTTGTGCATATGAAGAAATGGTGTTGCAGCCATCTTTAAGTTTACCGTTCGACTCAGAATCTCTTTCTGTGTCGATTTAACGATGTCCGTCCGTCTGTCTGGCTGGTTGTACATACAAACGCTGTGAACAGTCTACAGGTCACATTTTTTTAGATATATCGATGAAATTTGGCACATATTATTATTATTATTATTATTATTATTATTATTATTATTATTTTGACCCATGGTCGAAGTCTATTAAAATTGGCACCTTTGGTCCAATATTTCAGGTACCTCCCATACAAATGTTCCTCCCGGAATGGGGGTTTAAGATCATAAAAATCCTAAATATAAAGCCATTTAAAAATTTGGCACAAGTAAGTCTTATTACATTCTAAAACTATGTGTCAAATATGCGAGGGTCGGTCCATTATTTCTCATAGGTAAAATATATACTCCATTCCAAATAGCATTCTAATGGCATAAATTTCACATATACTTTGGTATTGCAATAATAACAGGTCATATTAAGATAAATATAAACAAAAATCGATGTGCAGAATTATAAGAGGGCCAGTACATAATTTCTTGTTGAACCCTTCAAAAAAAATTAATTAATTAGACTCATAATTTTAACATAAGTTTTAGTGTCACAATAAAGCACTGCACACTTAAAAATAAATCAGAAAATCTTATTATACGAGGGTACTTCGTTAATTTTTCGTCACTTTTATTTTTATCCAACACTGTGGTGTAGGGTATTAGATAGTCGGGCTTGACCGACAATACATTCTTAGTTGTTTTCTTAGTGATTTAAATTGTTAAAATAAAAATTTCAAACTCTAATTAAATATTTTGTTTAACACAAATTTAACATAAATTAAATTTCCTTTTTTTAGAAAATGGTAATAAATTTGAAGAAAACAACTTTTGTAAAAAATTACTTACTAAAAATTTAATATTAAATACTTAGTTAAACTGTGTAAATAATAATTTATTAAAAAATAATTTATGGCAGTTTTTTTCCTTAACATACAAATTTATGTCTTAAATTATATTTTATTTTACTTTTCCACTTCTTCTTCAATACAACAAAACATCATCAGTCCCTTTAATAAATAGGAAATGAATGACCAATCGGAACTGGTCTAACAATAAAGAAATAAAGAAAATATGAGCAAAATGGAAAAAATTACATGAATTATAGCTGATTACAAAATTCTATTAAACTTTATGTTTCCTCTCGCGACATGTTGTTGTTGCATACACACATGTTATGTGTGTGTATGTATGTACGCAGGTATATATTGGTCCCTAACATATGTTTGTTGTTGTATGTTGTGTTAATGGCTTATTGAGACACGTAAAAGAACAACAAATTAAATTTATTAAAATTTATTATTCAAACAATGAAATAAATGAAAAAAAGAAAGAAGACTCAAACATAAATTTATAGCAAAACTGCTATAAAAATATGTTTGTTTTATAGCTCTATAACAAGTAGAGGAATATTTTAATGGCAGAGAAAAGGTTTATGCACCTGAACTTTATTGAAAAAAGGAGCAGAATTTTATAGAAATTTTTTATAAAATATATTTTATGTTTTTCTTGTTGTACTTTTCCAGATAATGGTTTTGATACCAAAAAGAGTTTTTTATTTATATTGAAAATGCTAATAAAAAAATTGCCATAAAAATGCAGATATGTATGTGTTAAATCATATGGGGTTTTTTAAAAGGTCTCAAACCAATTATTTTGATCATAATTTTTGAAACTGTTAAAAAAATGTTGGTTTTTAATGACTGGAATTAAGATCACCGAATGTATATATAAATCCTTAAATAATGACAAATTCAGATTCGGTTTTTGGTAGCTGGAACACACTTGCGAAGTAGCAATAATATCTTTTCTATTATGTTTTAGTATTTATGGACGTGTCACAGTTAAAAAAAAAGAAGGAATTTTATTTCAAATCGAGTATCTGCAACAAACTACGTTTTTTAATAAAAAATCGGGTGTCTCACAAAATTTTTCTTAAATGAGAATTAAAAAATCAGGGGATGACTTGCACCGCACACGTTCATAATATTTTTAAATAACCGCCGAAAGACATTCTAGAATATTTAACTACTGAGAGATTGGTGGTATTAAGCATTGTGTTAAGGCTGACCCTACTGGCTTAATGGCACTATTCGAATAATAACTCCTATCTCGAGTAGTCTTCATTCTCAACCATTGAACATATAACAACCAATGAATTTTTTTAATAAAGTTTAATTTCAGTTAACATTACAGAGGATATATAGTGAATATTTTTAAAACATCATTAGAAAAACCGAAGATCGGTCATAAATAAGCCCAACTATGGTATACTAAACACCCTATTGTTGGTTATAAAAGCGATTTACGAAAAATTATTGAACAATCTTCGTATAATTGATTTTCTGATTTCCGCTTAAGGGTTCAAAACAATAACACGATTTTTTTCTGAAGGGGGCTTATTTGGGAGCTATGGGATGTAGTGAAGCTACCCACGTAATATTTCGAACATAAATTCTGGTATATATATAACGAAATAATATTAATAATAATAATAATAATAATAATAATAATAATAATAATAATAATAATAATAATAATAATAATACAATACCAAAAAATGTGAGATTTATGTACTTCAAAGAGATATTGTACCGGAGCTAAGGAGATTAAGGAAATAAAAAATAAAACGATCCTCAACACATCCACCTATCACGGTGTAGGGTTTAACCAATTATCAGTCCTTTCAAATTTTGATATAAAATTTAAGGTCTATTACACGTGTTTTTATTTGAAATCGGACGTCTAACACAGTATATGTTATACATATTTAAGATAACCAAATTCGATTTTTATATGTACAATTTTATCTGAAGGTTTAAACAAATAATCTGAAATTAATAAAATTTTACCAGAGTGTAGACTGATTTGTAATAAAGCTTGTAGCTACTAACGTTAAAAATACTAGCAAAACCGATAAAGTTTACCGAAAGTTATAGACAAATGTCTGAAAAAAGACAGTTTCGACTTTAAAATAATAACTGATTTTAATAATTCAGAAATTTAAAAGGACCGAATTTAAAAAAGGATAAATATAGACCGATCGATTAACTAACTAATAAAGCTCAGACGCATAAAAACTTATTTGATTTAAAATAATAATTTATTTTGTTGTAATTCAATAATACAGAATTTGACCAGATTATTAGCTACTTCCTTTAAAGCTTGTGGTTTAGTACTAAGAAAACAGGTTATAGTTCAGAAAGTAAACGATGTATGTTTTAAGCTGAAAAACATATAGACAGTTTCTTTAAATTATAATTGATTTTTTTAGTTTTACAGACAGACTTAAAATATATATTTTTCGAGGATAATTCAGAGACTCTACAACATTTTTAAATCAGACTTCGGTAAACTTTGAATTATTAGACCGATTTTCTTGAAATTGACCTTACAAACAGTTTATTTTTTGTAGTATAAATCCCAAAATAATTTGAAAGATTTATCGAAGCTTGAACTAAAGTCAAAATATTCTGAATTTTTCAAAATCAAATTTTAATAAAGATTTTTATTTATACTTAACAAAAGTGTGTTTTCAGTTTTTCAATATCGGTTCAGAGTTTTTAATATGACAGGATATGGGCATCAAATAATAGATATGAATCTCTAAAATATATTATTCTTATAGCATTTTTTCATCAAAGAGGAGACCTATTTTTTCTATTATTTTCTCTCTGCTGGTTATAGAATTATCACTTCAGCTCAATAAAACTTTAGTTTGTTTTTGTGTGTATGTGAGTAGTATCTATATAGTTGGCAATTGTTATCATCCATCAAATGTTTATGTGTTTGTTATTTTATGCATCAATGAATTTTTTGTTTTGCTTGTTAAATAACTATGAAACGTCATCATCATCAACAGCAATATCAATGCCAGGACAACATTTATACTTTTTTCCATTTCACTCACTCTCTTTTTATGTTCTCTCTCTTTATACATTTCAATGGCTTTTTTGTTATTTTTGCCACTATATATATATATTTTATTTATACTTTGTCGGCTCTACTCCATAAAATGGTCAATTTGTTTAAAAGGTTAAATAACAATGTAAACAAAAGTGAATCATTGTTTTTGTTGTTGTTTTTCGTTATTTTATATTTTAAAACCATTTTTTGTTGTTTTCGCTTTTTTATGGTTCTTTTACTCTCAGCCGAATAAAAGGCGTATTTGGGTTTGGAAATAAAAAGGTCATAAAGGTGTCTAAAAGTTTCATGTTTTTTTGCAAAAAAAGGTTCTACCGGTTTTAAGTTATTAAAAAATTTAAATTAAATATTTTTAAAAGGTTTAAGTGTTGTAAGGATATTAAAAGCTTATTATAAAAATACATCTTTTTGTTTTTTGTGCTCTCATCAGGAGATTATTAAAATATTAAGTCGCTTATTTAAATTATAACAAAAACTGAAAAAGAGTACAATTTAATTGTTTTAATTTTTATTTAACCCAAATAAAATTGTTAACATTTTGTTAAAGGGGGTTAACGGAGGAGATAAAAATAAAAAGGTCCACTTCAAATAAGAAAAACTTTTAAGGAAGTTATAAAGAAGTCAATAATTAGGTCATATAAAAAGTATACAATTTTAAATTTAAGGAAATTTTCCTTAATGACAATTAACTTAAATTAATTACATAATGAACTAAAACCTTAAATCATCTCATTATCATCATTAGAAAATATTGATTTTGATATTTTAATTTTAATAAACTTTCTTTATATTTTGTTAAAAAAAATTAAGGAAATTAAAATTAAATATACTTAAAGGACATTTTTATGTTATTATCCTTGAAGATTTAATCCTACCATTTTAATATTTTAAAAAGATATTTATCTATAATTTGATACCCATATTATTGTTATTATTTATATCCTTTACGGTTTTGATGATTTGAGAACTGATATTAAAGTTTTATGCTCTAATTATATATAGTTCTTATTTCGTATAAATATCGACTTATATAAGTGTTAATTAATGTAGGTTTTTCACTGAATATATTTCAGATATCGAACTATAACCTTTTCATTACTTGGAAGATGTTTTTAAAGGACATTTTTAGGTTATTGCCCTTGAAGATTTAATCCTACAATAACAGTATTTTAAAGAGATTTTTCCGTAATTTGATACCCATATTGCTGTAATTATATATATTTTTACCGTTTTGATGTCCCTTTGATAGGAAATCCGACCCGATATGGATAATTGATATTTAAGTTTTATTGAGTGTTAACTCTAATTTCGTAGAAATATCGACCTACATAAGTGTTAATAAATGCAATTTTTATCAGAATTTTGAATATATTTCAGATACCAGACAGACGGACGAATAAGAAAAAACCTATTCAGATATTGGTTCGATCAAATAATATAAAGATGTAATGGGGTCCGTTTCGAGTGTATATAATTTATTTTTTATAAATCAACATAAAAGTTAAAAAAAAAAATTTTGAATTTTGATTTTCTTAGATATCGTTCTATAGCTTTTTATTAACTTTACCGATTTTTGTGGTTTTATTCAGGAAAGTTCCCAAGGAAAGATCTCAGTATATTAGTTCATATATGAGCTTTCAAATAAAAAAAGCATTCAGGCAGACTGATGGAGATGCCTGAAATGGAATCAGAATTTTATTTAATCCAAAAATATATATACATTAGGGCCTCAAAGTTGAAGCATTTAAAAATGTGGAATCCAAAATCAAAAAGAAAAAACTTAAAATTAGATTGCATTTTAAGATTGTCTCAGATATTGTTCTATATCCTTTTATTTATATAACCAATTTTTCTACTTAAAAAAATTTCGAATAAAATTTCATGAGCTGAGACTGAACTGAATGACATGACATAATCGACTAAAAGGCACGGAATAGAGCCTCATGACTTGCGATGATGGGGGGTGTGTGTGTACTAAAACGGAAAATACTTTTTATATAATCCAATATAAAATTGAAAGTGATTTAAATCGTAAAGAAATGTAAATAATCGACTTTGTGTAAAACTTCTTAAAAAAGTATAAGCGGAAGGAAATACTTTGAAGTTGAAGTTACAGAAAGAGATCGAACCAAAGCACACGATGTGCTTTATTGAATTTATTTGCGTAATTATTAACACATTGAATTATGGTTGGACTGCCCCTCCACTTCCTCAGCATATTTTATTAAACAAATTTCTTTATAATTTTTTATTAATTATTTGGAAACTTAAGTAAAATAATTTGAATTTTTTAAACTTCCTTGAAAATGGATTTAATTTCGCCTTCAAATAACTTTTCATTTCCTGTTTATCTTTTAACAAAAATTTATTTACTTCATATCCTGTATAATTAATCCTTTTTAAAATCTTTCACACTAAAATCCTTGTAACTAAAATCGATGTTACTTATAAATGCAACTAATAAATTAAGGATAATAATGAGCATAAAACTTGCAACTAAACACATAAATTCTCGAACAAGGTAAAAATCAAATAAATGGAAAAACAAAAACAAAAACGATAAAAAATCTGGAGATTTATGGAGGTGTAAACAATAATTCTTATTAGAAGAGAAAAGAGAAGCAGCAACAACAAATGTGCTTATAAAACAATAGTTAAATTGTTTATTTATATTTTTTATAATCATTTATTATTGTTATTTTCATTTTTTTCTCTCTCTCTCTCTCCATTGGCTACTAAACTTGACCCTTTTGTTTCACATATAAAACCAACAAAACCAACAACAACAAACGAAACACCATTTAAAACATTAAATATTGTTTTATTAGTATTTTTCTTACATGTATTTATGTGTGTGTGTATTTGTGTAGAAACACGTACGTGTAATTTCTAAAGTGAAAACAACACAATCTATTATTTGTGTTATTTTTTGTTGTTGCTAATATTATTGTTTTTATTATTTTCTCCTTCTCCCCCTTTAAGGATATTTTTTTCTTGTTATTGTATTGTCTAGCTTGAAGTTGGTCCCCAGTATTTTTTTCATTATAGTCCACTATAAACTTTGTTTTACTCAAAATAATGGCATTTTGTAGGGAGCACGAAGAGAAGCTGGAAAAAAACTTATAAACACGTAAACAGTTAACCAGAGCCCTTAATAACCAAATGGATGTTAGCTGAGGAGAAATACGAATAGTATAACAACAACAAAATGATATGACTAGACCATATATTACTGATAACTAAATGGTTTAAAGGAGATGCAGCACTACGTACACTGGGAGGATTTTTCGTACCGACAATTGAAAATTCAAATTTTAATTTTTCACAAAAAAATTAAATTTTTTACTAAAAATTCAATTTTTCACAAAAAATTAAATTTTTTACTAAAAATTCAATTTTTCACTAAAAATTCAATTTTTCACTAAAAAATTCAATTTTTCACTAAAAAATTCAATTTTTCACTAAAAAATTCAATTTTCACTAAAAAATTCAATTTTTCACTAAAAAATTCAATTTTTCACTAAAAAATTCAATTTTTCACTAAAAAATTCAATTTTTCACTAAAAAATTCAATTTTTCACTAAAAATTCAATTTTCACTAAAAATTCAATTTTTCACTAAAAAATTCAATTTTTCACTAAAAAATTCAATTTTTCACTAAAAATTCAATTTTTCACTAAAAATTCAATTTTTCACTAAAAAATTCAATTTTCACTAAAAAATTCAATTTTTCACTAAAAATTCAATTTTTCACTAAAATTCAATTTTTCACTAAAATTCAATTTTTCACTAAAATTCAATTTTCACTAAAATTCACTTTTCACTAAAAATTCATTTTCACTAAAAAATTCATTTTTCACTAAAAGATTAAATTTTTCACTAAAAATTTAATTTTTCACTAAAAATTCAATTTTTCACTAAAAATTAAATTTTTCACTAAAAATTAAATTTTTCACTAAAAATTCAATTTTTTACCAAAAAATTAATTTTTCACTAAAAATTCAATTTTTCACTAAAATTCAATTTTTCACTAAAAATTTAATTTTCACTAAAAATTTAATTTTTCACTAAAAATTTAATTTTTCACTAAAAATTTAATTTTTCACTTAAAATTCAATTTTTCACTAAAAAAAATCAATTTTTCACTAAAAAATTAAATTTTTTCACTAAAAAATTAAATTTTCACTAAAAATTAAATTTTCTTAATGCAAATTCAATTTAATTATCAAGTGTTTCCTCCCAGTGTATTGTTTTCATAAGAAATGTAACTCTAACACCAGCGTTAACTACAACTACATTGTAATAGCAACAAAAACAATTGAAGTTTTCTTTTTCAAGTTGTATTGGTGGTAGTAGTGGTCGTGTACAAATAGTTAGGGAAACTGTAAAGTAATTGATGCCCAAGGAAGGATCTGAAGTATGAGTAGAAGTAGTTATGTAGCAGAGGTTATTGTTTAAGAAGTTTTAAGAACCACAAATCTTGGAGGTTTATGAGCTTATATGATAATAAATTAACTTTTTATTGCTTTTATGTGTGTGTGTGTGTGAACCCTAAACCTCATACCCTTTACTTATACTCTAACAAAAGTCAAGCTTAAACATCTATTTCAATAAGAAAAATCTTTTTATATTATAAAAAAATATAAGAAGAGGGATTTGTTTATATGTATTTAATTTTTTTAAAAGGTGCTTTTGCATAAACAACAATATTTATTTGTGTGTGTGTGTGTGTGTGAGAGAGAGTGTTTTTAATAAAATTACAGAATGCGTGAGTAGGTGTGAGGTTTAGGGAACGATAAAAGTAGAAAGGGAACGTTATTTTTTTTTTTGTTTCAAACTTTGCTTCTTTTTTGTTTTTCTCTTTACTGTTGTTATTTTAAATGTTTTCAGCTCCTTTGTTTTATCCCTGTTTTTTTTTTTTTTTTTTTTTTTTTTTTTGAGCTGCAAAATAAAAACAATTTGTAAAGCTTTGTTTTTTTAGTTTTACTAAAGATTTTCTTGTTTATTGTTATTTTTGCTGTTTTTCACAAAAATTTCATAAATAAAGTTTTAAGTTGGTGGTTTGTGGTTTATAAATATTATACAGAGAGATGAAGAAAGAGAGGGGGATGGCGCAGATAAATTGCGCTGGTTGCCAAAGACTAAAAAGAGCAAAAACTTTCAAACGCAACTTGCAATTCTCAAGTGTATAGTTAAAGATACAACAATTATTCTTACCTACAGAACACAACCAGCAATAAAGGTCAGGAGTGTTAATATTAGCTGAAAGATGAAGAGAAACATCTAGAAAGTAACTTAATATCAAATGACGAAAAAAGTTTTTTTTTTTTTTTTAATTTAGAAGAGAAAAAATTTTAACTTAAAACAAGTGGAAATGTTGATGTTATATTTTCCAACAAAAAGGAAATAGTTGTTGTATAAGAAGGCTGTTGTAGCGGTTCCTGGATATGGAAAAATCGATATTCACATTAAATTCTGGTTCTCACAGATAAAATTTGCACTTTTAGTTTTTTCATATCGGGTAAAATTTACTTTTTAATCTACTTTAAATCTTCAAAGGATATGCGACTTTCAAAGAATTTTCTCAAATAAATGTAAGAAATTGTTTACTATGTAAATATTTAAAAGTTAAAAGTCTAAAAAAAATTTAAGAAATTATTTATTTGAATCTTCCAGAATATATATACAGGCAAAATGTCTCTTAAACATTTACAAATTTTGGGCATTTCATTATATTCATCTGCAATATTTTATTTAAAATTTACAAGGATATTTAAGGGAAATTTCCTTGTTATTATCTGGGATAATTTCAAATAATTAGTTCAATATATAATCAAGATTCCCATCTATTGTTTGAAACCCATATTGAAAAATTATAAATTAAATAAAGACATCATTTCTATATTAAGTGAAATGCAACAAAATCTGAACTGATGGGGAAAAACTAAAAACTCAGTTGTACTCAATCTACATTTTAGTCTCATGGATAAATTGACTTGTATGAAATAAGATAAAATATGTTGTCTTGTTTAAGAATACAAACCCCTTAGAGTAATTTGACGACGACTATATTCAAATATTGGATGTTCTTTTTCCAATAGTTCGAAAAAACGTGTGACTAAAAATAAATATTTTTAATGTTCCTGACAAAATATATACTATCTTAAGATATCATCATAATAACATATAATCATATATAATAACATATAATTCTAATAAGATAGAATGATTTCTTTCCCCTCCATCTTTAAACGTATTTCAAAAGTTCATCCTTAACGAGTTGCTTTAAGGCTCTGTATAATTTTCACTGATATGAGACAATAAATAGTTCACTGTAGAGGGGATTTTACAACGACTTCCTCCTAACAAAAATGATTAGTTCTCCAGTTACGGAATTAGATATAGAAGTCTATCTGAACAGATTTCAATTGCTTTATAATAATTATAATAAATAGTGTGAATTATGGTTATTAGTTCGTACAAGAGAATATCAGGTACAGGAGGTCAAGCTCTTAGAATTGTATTAACAAATGTTAGGTGCGCAAACTGCCATAAATTGAACAATTTGTGACTGCCGATATGTTGCACAATGAAAATCACATACATGAACATGTGAAAACCACTAGATTGCAGTGTTTGCGTATACACAACCGCGAGTCCGTACTTTAAAGTTAATATTGTAAACTATGAGTGTGTGTTTGTGTTTATTTATAAATTTTGAGACAGTATAGTTAAACTCTCTAGTTTCCATGTATCGGTGTTATTGTTATACAAATCTAATTAAATAAATTGTTGTTGTCAAAAACTGATTGACACGCTTTTTATATGCAATAAAAATGGAGACTTATCGCATTTTTTTCTTTAAAATTTAATGAATTTAACGTCTTTTTTAATTTAATTTCAAAGAAAAATTATAAATTATATATAAGAAATTTTATTTACTTAAAAAACAACCATTAAGATAAAATAATATTATTTGTAAATAAATGTTCAATAAGGCAAAGTAGATAAATTAAGAAACAGAAAACATTTGTTGCCTAAATATATTTAAAAAGAGGAAACTAAGTTTTTTTACAAACTTCTTAACTAACTTTTGACAAACTAATTGCTAATGAGAATTTGAGTTTAAGCGAAAAAACTTTATATTAATTTTATTCTTTTTTTTTTTTTGGCTCCAAAAAAAGAAAACAACTTTAGGTGAATGCAAAAAATACACCATACATTCAACAAATAATTAATTGTAGCAAAATTTCATATAAAACACATCAAACAAGGATACAAGATATTTGATTTTATTTTTATCCTTTTG
>PYHX02000386.1:0-29688 GCA_004302925.2 Cochliomyia hominivorax
TCATCTAGTTCTCAATTTAAATTTCCAAGTTTTTCCTTTTAAAACCACTCAAAACTTTGGATCTAAGATTTCCATAATTAAAACTTTTGTTTTCTCTTAAATCTCTTACACTTGTTTCCTATTTTGAAATTCGTTATAATAAAAAATTAATACAAATTTAATTCAAAATTCCTGTTAACTAAAAAAAAAAATAATTTTCTCTCTCTTTTCCTTTTCTTCTTCTTCTAATACCGTTCAAAATAACATCTCAATCAAGTTTTCTCTTTAAAACTCATTTTTTCTCTTACAATAAACTCTGTACTTTTCTTAATATAGTTAACTCTTTGTTCATGGTCCACATATTTGGACTTTATTATAAACTCTGACACAAACACACACACATTCAAACTAAAACTTGTGTATCTTGTAATTTAATTTACCTTAAAAAACTCTCTAACATATGTGTATCTGTAGTTACCAAGTTTTATTAAAAAGGTGTTCATACGTTTTAGTTAAAAATGTTTAGATCTTGTGTTTTTTATCTCATTTTCCTTTTTTCATTTCTCTTTTTTTTTTTTTGGTTTTATAAATTAACAAATGAGTTTCATGATTTATGTCACATTAACAGATGTTGACATACTTTATTTATAATGACGCATTAAAACAACAACAAATCGTTACACATTTTATATATGAACAAGTATCTTCTATTCTGATGTTTATAACATTCAAGTTGGGTATATTACAGGTACATACACATCCATGTGTTTATATACATATGTATGTAAGTGTACACCGGTCCATTACCTTGAAAGGTAACCAAGTGTTAATATTATTATTAGATTTTTTAAAGCAATTGTTTTAAAAGTCTAATAAAAATGTTTATAATTATAATAATGTGTTAACAACAACATTAAAAACTTTATATTATAATTTGGAAACAACTGACGCGCAATTTCTTTTAGCAATTTTCTGAGAAATGATTAGATTTTGTGATAAATAATGATTAAATATAATGGTAACATCGTAAGTCATGTCTTAATAAGATGAGTTATAAAAATTGTATCATAAAATATTTTTGTTTCTTGAAACTGTTATGGCGTATGATTAATATTTAATTGAATGTAAAAAATCATACGTACAGTAGATGTTGTTTTTGTTTCATTTATATGAAAATTGCTTAATAAAATTTAATAGAAATTTTTTTTTAATTTTTTTATAAAATTTAATGTGAATGAAATATAAAAATTACAAGTAAAAAAGTAAAAGTAGGATAATACCCTACACCATGTCTACTTTCCTAAAGATATTAAATGTAAAACAAAAATTAGAAGACTTGGAAAAACTAACGCGCAATGTTGGGTTTGAGAGAATTTTCAAGAAGACCAATGAGAATCAAAAACTTTAGCACAGATAACATAAGCTGCAAGCCAACAAGTCCAACATATAAAATAGCTTCTGCACTTTGGTAGAATAATAACTACACATGGCGGTACAGTAACAGTCTTATTTGTACTTACAAATATCTAGTCAAACAAAGCTCTGACTTAGAATAAAGATGGATCGACCATATTATCAGAAGACACCTAAAAATGGCGCTTTAATAAAAACCTCAAAATTCAAAAACTCGTGAACGGCCAAGAAACACCTAAAGATGTGTTCGATAGTCCTGTATCTACAACAACACAATCTTAACATGGGAATACGCAAAAACAGCAGCAGCAAACTGTATAAAATGGAGATGCTTTACGGAACTATATATTCCTAAGAGGCAATGAAAAAAAATCCATGATACAGGCATGAAAAATTTTAGACTATCTGGACCGATCCTCTATTTCAGTTGATAAAAATGTTCACAATTTTTTTATATGGTCTTTATTTGAATAAACTTAACGTGATATCCATCCCCACAAAAATTTCCATTGGGCTTAAACCCAGACTGCAAGCCTTCCAGTCCAACAGAGGTATGCTGCGTTGGTTAAAGCATGAATTAGATGGCTCTGAATCATGTTCCAAAACATTATCTTGATGGAATCCATTTTCTCATCTCTAAAAGAGAGAAGACCATCTTCCAGCAATTCCTTATAAATTGTGCTATACATTTTTGTTGGAACAAAATAAATTTTAGATGTACCAAGTGCAAAAAATGCTGCCCAAAACCATAACCGGTCGAAATTACCTTTTAACATCCAAACATCATTTGATCTCAAATTGTGCCAGTAACATAAATATGGTCAAGGTCGTCTTGATTTTTTTTCGTCAGAGAATATTATCTTTCTTGTACTCCTCTACTAAAACGAATATCTGATGAATTTTTTGAGCTTTAGTTTACACTCTACCTTGTTCCATTGTTATTTTCATGCTTTTGTAAAATATCAGCGTTTATAGGAATATGCATCAATGTACGCATAGCAACTTTAAATTTGAAAAATATTTTAACAAAATATGTAAACCTGTTTATAACTCAATGCAAAAAAAATGATCTAAAGTATCTAAATCCTTTTGATGTTTTTGTTAATACATTTTTTTCTAAAGTCAATTTAAATATTTACAGAAATCTTAAAATAATACATACATACATACACACATACATACACATATGTATGTATCTTTAAGCTACTGGCAAATAGCAAAGTATAAAAGAAGATAATATGCCACAAAAACCATTAAATAGCAATATAAAACAACAACATTAAGGATTAATCTCTAATGGCTTCAACAAAACGTCTAACAGATTATAAAAAGCGTTTGCAAATAAATAGCGATAATTCTCTAGGGATACATTTAACGGAGATATAATAAATAACATTAAAATGTTTTTATCTTAATTGAAATTCTTGAAGGCCTTTTAACAAGGAAGTATAATTTGTGAACACCCACCCACACTTCCTCTTTCTTCTCCAAATAACTACTTATTATTTTTATTGACCATTAAACTTCAATACAACTCAATGATTTTTTGATTTTCTGTTAATTTACAAGAAAAAAAAATAGTTGTCTCATTTTCATCCCGATACATCACTACTTACATATTAATATTAGAAATAATGTACGAAAGCTATATTCGGCTATGATGAATTTTCAATACCCTCCACCACAAGAGCATGTGAAGTAAATACGTCATGTTTCCACATATACACTCACAGATGTATACAATATATAAAAGTGTTTGTTAAATAGAATACAGGAACTGTATGTATGTATGTCTGATATGTTGTATGTATGTTTGTATGTATGTATGTATGTATGTATGTATGTATGTATGTATGTATGTATGTATGTATGTATGTATGTATGTATGTATATGTATGTATGTATGTATATATGTATGTATGTATGTATGTATGTATGTATGTATGTATGTATGTATGTAACTTTTACAAGAAACTGTTCTGGACAAAATGTAGGAGTAATAAACCACGGGAAGTGCTATCGCCCATACAAAGCAAATATTTATTATCGAATATTTAAAGAACTGCAAAGCTCCGTTTTTACCAGACAAATGGATAAGACTAGAGGAGAGGAACAAGTGGTCTGAGATTATTCCTTCTTAGCGTTACACACAGAATGACAAAATTAATTTACCCTCTTTACCACTTGTGGTGGGTGGTGAAGGGTATTAAAAATAAAAGATACACGCACACATAAACACATAAACTATGTAACTAATTTAATGTAACAGCCGGAAGGCAAGTATTTTTTATTCTTGATTCCTTTTTTAGTTTTTATGTACTAAATTTTTTTTTGTTATTTTTTATGGTTAAAAAAAAGAGAAAAATAAATGTTGATTTTTTTCTTTGTCCAACCACATCCACCCCTTCTATTCCCACAGACCTTTAAATAAATCTCTAAACAAAGGACTCGTCTAAATTGAATGAAAATATAAATAATAATGATAATGAAGGGAAGATAATGATGTTGATAATAATGAAGATGTTTTTTGTTGTTGTTGTCATTGTTGCTGTTGTTGTTGTTTTGATAATGATGCGGAATGAAAAACATAATTACAGTCATTTGTCGGTGAATAACTAAAATAAAAATAAACATATATATTTTATTATTATCAATGTATTAGTATGTATTAATTCATTTATTTGTGTGTATGTTTATGTGTATTATTTAGAAAATAAAGTGTTTATTACAGAACCGACAGTGGTAATGACCCACAATATTCAGAGTGTTGGCGATGTAAATTTACCATACATGTGAGGATATAGATTACAATGAGAAGTGGTATACTCTACACCACCATATGTGGGTATTATGTGTTTTGTTTAAAAGTTTGTAATGTTCATTCATTAAATTTTACTAGCACAACTTAACAATTAACATTCTGAGTAAATCTAAGGATTTCCGTCCGAGTGCCCACGTTTAAGAATGATCCGTAAACCCTTTACAGAGTTTGCTCAAGGACCATAATGATTTTGTGTCATTTCTTAAATTCCAGAAAATTACTTCAACATGACACTAAAAATTCAACTTTTCACTGAAATTCAAAATTCAATTTTTCATGAAATTAAATTTTCACTAAAAATTCAATTTTTCACCAAAAATTCAATTTTCACCAAAAATTCAATTTTTCACCAAAAATTCAATTTTTCACCAAAAAATTCAATTTTTCACCAAAAATTCAATTTTTCACCAAAAATTCAATTTTTCACCAAAAATTCAATTTTTCACCAAAAATTCAATTTTTCACCAAAAATTCAATTTTTCACCAAAAATTCAATTTTTCACCAAAAATTCAATTTTTTCACCAAAAATTCAATTTTTCACCAAAAATTCAATTTTTCACCAAAAATTCAATTTTTCACCAAAAATTCAATTTTTCACCAAAAATTCAATTTTTCACCAAAAATTCAATTTTTCCCCAAAAATTCAATTTTTCACTAAAAATTCAAATTTTCACTAAAATTCAATTTTTCACCAAAAATTAATTTTTCACCAAAAATTCAATTTTTCACTAAAAATTCAATTTCACCAAAAATTCAATTTTTCACCAAAAATTCAATTTTTCCAAAAAATTCAATTTTTCACCATAAATTCAATTTACACTAAAAATTCAATTTTTCACCATAAATTCAATTTTTCACCAAAAATTCAATTTCACCAAAAATTCAATCACCAAAAATTCAATTTTTCACCAAAAATCAATTTTTCACCAAAAATTCAATTTTTCACTATAAATTCAATTTTTCACTATAAATTCAATTTTGTTCACTAAAAATTCAATTTTTCACTAAAAATTCAATTTTTCACTTAAAATTCAATTTTTCACTAAAAATTCAATTTTTCACTAAAAATTCAATTTTCACTAAAAAATTCAATTTTTCACTAAAAATTCAATTTTCACTAAAAATTCAATTTTTCACAAAAAATCAATTTTTCACTAAAAAATCAATTTTTCACTAAAAATAAATTTTCACTAAAAAATCAAATTTTTCATAAAAATTAAATTTTTCACTAAAAAATCAATTTTTCACTAAAAATTAAATTTTTCACTAAAAAATTAAATTTTTCACTAAATTCAATTTTCCAACTAAAAAATTTCAAATTTTTCACTAAAATAATTTCAATTTTTCACTAAAAAATTCCAAATTTTCACTAAAAAATTCAATTTTCACCAAAATTAATTTTTCACTAAAATTCAATTTTTCACCAAAAAATCAATTTTTCACCAAAAACATCAATTTTTTCGATTTTAAAACATAAATTTTTCAATAAAAATTCAATTTTTCACTAAAAAATTCAATTTTTCACCCTAAAAAAATTTAATTTTTCACTAAAAAATTCAATTTTTCACTAAAAATATAATTCTACATAAATTGATTTGATATTCTCTAAAATATTTTATTTTTTAGAATTTCAAGAAATTCAGAATCATGTATGTAATTTAGGTAAAACCTATTTTATAAGTTTTTTTAATTAATAATCGGTAAATATTTTCTAAAATTTAAATTTATTTCCTTTCAGAAGTAAATCACTTCCTTCTAAAATGGTAAGTAAGACACGCCTTTTTAATTTTTTAAAATTTCTTGTGCGTTTTGCCTTAAAATTGAACCTCAGAAGTTCTATTCTAAAGTTCTGTTCAGTGAAAGGAAAATTCAATATATATGACCTCAAAATGATCGTTTATAGTTCTTAAATGAAGACAAAAATATATGTCTTCAGCTGCATGCCACTCCAACAATTGTGTATAATTTGAATCGTATTAAAATTTTGTATAATCAAAATTTCCAAAAATCATTTCCTGTAGTGCAAAATATATTTTATTTGTTACTGATGTCATTTGTTTAAATTTAATCTTAATAAAACACCACAAATTTTATCTTACATCTACCAAATTTCTTCATTAGTTGTAGGGTTCCACAAAATGAATACAAATACTAGTCCATATCGCCCATAATACGCAAACAAACATTTTTCGGTTATTATGTAACATTCGGTAACATTCTCTTAAGAAGCGTAAAATAAAGTAAAAAGATCAAGAATAAAAAATTATTCATTTATTATATTTAAATTTCTATGTGTGAGTGTCTACAAGACATGAATTAGACTTTTTTGGATATTTAACTTAAACCAAATACAACTGACAGACAGTGTTTCCAATAAAAATTGAAATGAAAAGTCGTTTTTTTAACTAATTTCCCTCTATATAATTATGTAACTTATGAACCGATAAAGATGTCTTAATGAAATTTTCAAATATTTAGAGACGAGGTCCTTTAAAGTTGATTTAAAGGAAATAGGCCATATCTGCAAAAAATTGGTGATCTGCGATATATTGATTCTAAAAATTAATTTATAGAGACAAACAAGTTGAAACCTTGAAAAGTCCATATTTTTTGTGAGAATTTTCCAGAATGGTGGCAACATTTATTCACTAATGAAACAATTCTCTTGTTCTTCATAAATTTTATTGTTTTATAAAGATTTTAACCATGAGCTTGTACAAATAGGGAATGACCCTAAACAAAACTGGTCGATTTAAAAAAATTATAGTTTTTTTTTTTTGAATTTTCTAACGTTAAACTCTTTCACAAGAAAATGATTGGACAAAATATAAGAATTGCAGCTTTAAAAGTATTATTCGCTACTACAACAATTTGTTAAGAAAATAATTCGCTGAAATAGTTCTACAGATATTCGATCACATCCGATCTACATTTTGTCATTGTAAAAACGGTTGAGAAAGTAATTTGAGAAATAATCTTAACACTGTCACTCCGACCGTTCAAAGCAAATAACATTTGCTTTGAACGGTCGCAACTTTTTCTCCTGATTCTACCTGTTATACATTTTGTTCAGTAAAAACAATTCTCAAAGAAAGTGATTGGTACCAAGTTTTATAACTTTCGCTTTAATAGTTTTTTTTCAGATATTGGCCAATTAATATTTGCATTCGGATATATTTGAATTATTCCGTGAAAATTTCAACAAAAATCGGTTTCAGTTGTTTAGTTGAACGCAGATCCATTTTTATATGTATGTATGTGTGTATGTATGTATGTATGTATGTATGTATGTATGTATGTATGTATGTATGTATGTATGTATGTATGTATGTATGTATGTATGTATGTATATTATTAATTAAAATTTTATTTTTTAAGCAAATTCGCCTTTAATCTAGGAAAAACTTCTTCACAAATATCTTCAAAATCGAGTTGCTTTATTAATATTTATTTCATTCAAATTGTCCACTTTAAGGTCCTTGTAGGCTGATAGCAATCCATAAAGTCTAAACTCAAAACTTTACCTCGTCCTCCTCTACTATCAATAAATGAATTTTCATTAAAATCGGTTTAGGCGTCCTGAAATAACAGCTTTACTCAATTTTTATTTTAAATACTGTGTGACATTTGTAGTCAATTGTTCTTTGTTAGTGTTTGTGTGTGTATGTTTAAAAGTGTATTGGTTAACTTGAAAATGATACAATTGTCAAGTGGTTTTGTAAGTTGGTTTCAAGTTTCACTTTATTTGAGTGTGTGTGTTTGTCTATGTAGGTCTTTATATTTCCTCCATTTCTTTTATTGTTTCCTTTTTTGGGGGGAGTATAAAGTGTGTTATATCTTTATTGTTTATCTCATTGTATTTTAGTGTGTGGTTGTGTATGTATATGTATTAAATTTTTCTTTTTTTAAGTTTGTGTGCAGTTTTTTTTTTTTTGGCTTTAAACGACCTTTTTTTTATTACTTTCCACCATGATTTTTCTTATGTTGTTTTCACACAAAAATTTTTTCTTGAATTTTCTTCCCTTTTTGCGTGTTTTCGGGTGTTATTGTTGATTTTACTATATTTATATTTAAAACTTGTTCTTTTCTTCTCTTTTTTGTTATTTGCATTTCGGAACACTAAATGGAAATAAAACGTTAAAGTTTGAAGTTCAAAATTACAACTCACAAAAACATACTAAAATGCTACATTGGTCTATGCCGAATCTTTAACACCCTGCACCAAAAATTCGTGTGAGGTTAATACGTTATATTTTGTACATACACATTCACACATACACCAACAGATGTAAACAATACATAAAAATGTTTTTTAAATATAACACAGGAACATTTAATGAGTCATAAAATTAATTATATTTTAAGTTATAACGTTTTTCCACTGAGCCGATTTTGGCCATTTTGAATGAAAATAAAGTTCATATAATTTAATATTGTGTCAAAATTTCATTCTAATTTGTAAACTTATAATTGACAATTATACAAAAATTCTTCGCTTGGACTTAGAGGTTACCTCAGTTACCGTTCTATAACTTTTTATATACTAAATAGATTTTACTGGTTTTAAATAAGAAACTTCTCAGGACTATAACAAAAACTCAGACTGAATTTCATTGAGCTTGAACAATTTTTTTGGATGTGGAGCTAAATCGACGTAATTTTTATTTTATGCAAGAATATGTAAACATTATGGGATCTGAGATGATTCCTTCTTAGAGTTACACACGGAATGACAATGTTAATATACCCCCTTCACCACTTGTGTAGGTGGAAGTTATAAAAAGTTTTACATTTGTAAGTGAAATTTTAAGTGAAAATAAAATTCCTCATTTACAATTGTTGAAAATCACGAAATTTTATCCTCCTCTAAAATTCCCCTCAAAAAAAAAAGCAGGTAATACTTTTGTAACAACAATTAAAGTTAAGTTGAATTGTACATCATCATCATCATCTTCATGTTGTTGTTATTTACCTCAGTTGGTGTAATAAAACTTTTCCTTCAAATATTAGCCTTATTTTCGTCCTTAAGTACTTTTTTGATGGGAATTTTTTAAAAATATTAAATTCGCCTTTTTGTGATTTGTTTGCAAATAAGAGAGTTTTAAGCCCAAAAGGTATTTAAAATTGTGTTTATTTGTTTCCATTAAAAAGTTTTTATTATGCTAAATTGATTTTCAGGTTGATTTTCTAATTTTTAATTAAATTTTATTTCCGTTAACAAATTAATCATATTTATTTCTGTTTGATTTCGCCATTTGCCAAATAATTACGAATATAATTTTCAATTTATTTGGTTTTTAGCTTGAGAAAATTATAATTTAAATTGATTTTAATTGGGGTTGAAGTTTTTGGTAGGTAAAGTTTAATAAGAGATACGAGATTTTAATGGCAAATTAACATTTAAATGAAATTTAATTTACACATCTAAATGTTTGAATGATTAGTGGGCAAAGTGGTGCAGAATATATTTTCAAATTAATCTCTAAAACTTATCACCTGCATGAATTTGCTTAAATTTGCTTGGAATTTATAGGCGCTTTATGGGCGGCATTATATGGGTGCAAAATAGGGCACTTCGGATATACAATTATTTGCATTTAAATTTTCAAATTTAAAAATTGTCCAAAATTATGAGTCAATTTTTTATACCCTCCACCATCTCAATTGGTGATGAGGGTATATTTACTTTTTCATTCCGTTTGTTACGCGAAAAATGAATCGTTTAGAACTCCCATAAAAAATATATTCTTGCATCAAATCAAAATCTGAGTCGATATACTATATAAAATCTGCTAGATTGGTTTAATAGAAAAGAAGTTATAAACCGATATCTAAAACTGAATAATATGTACAACAATTATGACGGCTGATTAAATTAAGCAGGCTGATGTTGCCTTTAATGGCATGGGGAAGGTAATTTCCCCATAAAAAACGAAATATTAATAATATATTTCTATAACTAATACAAGAAATCTCACCATATTTGTCATATGAACTTTAATAACAAAATATTAAAGGCTTTAGAAATTTAAGATAGGACAAGGGGAAGTAGTATCAACCTAAACAGAATTTTCAAGAAATTAACTTTCATTTCTTGAAATTAGAAACATAGATAGAGCCTTACTAACATTAATATTAAAGATCATCAACATTTTTGATAGGGCACGGGGGAGTGGTATACCCCTTGCAAACAAAATTTTTAATATCACAAATCTCTAAAACTGTGACAGGAAATTTTATGCAATTAATGAAGCAATCAAATAATAAGCTATGTAATTTTCGTATAGGGCACGGGGGAGTGGTATCGCCTTTCACAAATTTTGATAAAAATGGCTCTTGAATAAGAACAGTTTTAATAAAAATTTTAACTTTAAAATGTATGTTTCAAAACCAACATTTTAAAAATAAATACCGTTTTGAAAACCTCAATATGTTTATAATTATATAATAATGACTTTTAAAAGACCCATAATAATTAAGGACTCTAAAGACCAAAATCCTACAAATCCAAATTTTGGAATTTATTTTGTATAAGAACTTTAGCAAATTATAAACCATTCATTCCATATTTAGGAAAATATAAAAATTCTTTTACATTATTAAATTTTTTGAGTTCTATTTACTTTAAATAATTTTACGGAAATTGGTCTGCTTAAAAGCTACGATCCTTTGCAAACAAAAATTGCATAAAATTTTCCATGAATGATTAGACTTCATCCTTCGCCCAGAATAATAATAAATATCAAATTTCATCAAGATATCTAAATAGACTGAAAGATAAAGAAACGAACAACAACTCAGGAAGTGATTCTGAGTCGATCGCTTTAATCGGGTGTAATACCATCTTTTTTAAAGAATAAAATATTATAACATACAATATGGTGTAGGTAAATAAATAGTCTGCTTTTTCCGAATTTTTTTAGTTACACATCAGAATATCTCTTAAATTATGACTTGTTATGACAAATTCTGTACTAACGCAAAAGGGTGTAGGGTATAAAATTTTGGAAAATAGCTAAATTTTGACTAGAAGAAGACTGGTTTTAGTTGGATTTTCAGCCACGATATAAACATCTTACACATGTATTTTGTACCTAAGAAAACGTTTGAACTTGAGAATTAAAAAATTTTAAAGAAAAAGTAAAATCATTTGAAATTTATTTATTATTAGTAATAATTTTTTTTAATAAAATTAAAATTTTAACTTTAATAAAATTGAAGCGAATATCAACATTTTTGAGAAATTTTAATTTTTTCCATACAGAAAAACCCAAAACTCAGTCTGTGTAAAACATTTATGTATAAAAAATTTCATATAAAATGACACTACTCACAATAAAAAATGTTTTCGGCTGCGCCCCTTGAGCTTCTCCAGCACAACACCAAAAAATCTCACCCATAATTATGTGAATTTGCATTAAAATGTCTCTGACAATTTCGGAGATACAAAATTAATTTCTAAAAAAATCGATTGTGCGATTGTTTAAACAAAACTCGAGAGAAAAGAATCAATTTAAATTATCGTCGATCTGGTATTTACGTACTGTTTTTGACCTCACCGAAGTTTTTATACCCTACACCGCCACAGGCATTGGAGGTATTACGAGTTTGTGCAGGTGTTAGAAACAAACAGAAAAAAAGTCCTACCACCACTTTTAAGTATCACGTTCGACTCGGAATCACTTTCTGAGTCATTTTAAGCATATCCGTCCGGCCGGCTGTTCGTGTAAAGTTTGTTCGCAAAGTGCAGGTCGCTTTGGAGGTATTACGAGTTTGTGCAGGTGTTAGAAACGAACAGAAAAAAAGTCCTACCACCACTTTTAAGTATCACGTTCGACTCGGAATCACTTTCTGAGTCATTTTAAGCATATCCGTCCGGCCGGCTGTTCGTGTAAACTTTGTTCGCAAAGTGCAGGTCGCGGTTTTGAAGGCATATAAATGAAATTTAGCACGCACTATTATCTTGGGCCAAGGACGATGCCTATTGAAATTGGTTATGATCGGTCTCCCCGGAATGGGACATTTAGTCCATAAAGTTCCTAAACGATATTAACAAGTTTTTTTTTCAAAAATAAGTGTTATTTTTTCTACAACGTTGTATGAAATTATACGAGGATCGGTACATTATTTTACATAGGTCTCATACAACCATCAAATATCACTTTGAAACATATAATTCACACATTTACATGGGTATTGATATAACAAAATATTGTAAAGTTAGAATAAATACAAGTCAAAATCAATGTTCGAAGTTATACGAGGGTCGGTCCATATATTTGTCTTAATATATAAAATTCCTTTTAAAAAGCATAACTTTCAAATAAATTTTAATGCATAAGCATAAATGAAATTATACGAGGGCTGTTCTTATGCAATTTTAATAAACTGCAGTAATATTTACGGTAATGTAAAAAGGAAGTTTATTTTTTAATCTAAAAAAATAACTCCTAAATGAGGGCTTCAAAAATCAGGTCATCTATTTCTGAATTTAAAATTATATTTCATAAAATTTACTCCTTTTTCACTTTTAATATCTTTTTATGTAAAAATCACATCAACTCACCATTATTGTGCACTACATATTTTGAATTAAAATAAATAAATAAAAAATAAAAAATGAAATAAAATATTTTATATTAAATAAAAAATAAATCTCCAAAAATAAAGTGAAATAAAATTCATACTTTTCATTATACGTTCTCTATATTCATCATCTCTCACTCTTCTACCATTTTTATAGTTTAAAGACTCCAAAGGTAAAATGTTCTGTAGACAAAAAAGCATGAAATTTTTATTGGAAAAACATCGAAAAAAACTATTTTACAAATAACTTTTTACCAAACTTGTCATCTCGGTTCCTTTTTTTCTCTCTCTTTTTTTTTGGCTTTTTTTTTTGTGAAGCGTTATTACGTTTCTTTTGTTTGTACAAGTTCTTTCAATGACACTTTTTCAAATAAATTACTAAAGATTCATTCCTCTACATAAAAGTTACCCGGCACCTGGCATTTTCAAATATATTTTTTTCTCCGTTTTTTCATTTTAGACTTTGAGAAAAAATTCTTAAGCAAAAAAATTATGCACTTAGAGAAAAAATTAAGGTAGAAGATCGAAAAAAAAATTAAAATTTATATAAATTTATCAAAAGATCAATAATTGATAATAAATCAAGATTTGATCATTCTCTATATTTTATTGATTTTATACTACAAATATATTAGAAAGTAATGTTCATATGCGTCATTATACTGCACAGTAGGCCCAAAACGATTATTTTTCGAAAATAATTTTTAAACTCTAAAAATACTGAACCGCAACATAATAAATCTTTAAAGGCATTGGGGGAAGAGTTTTATCCCCAGACCTTTTAGAATTATTATGAATTAGAAGTATTGAAAAGGGAATTTTAACTTTATCATTTCAAAGAAGGAATCATCTTTGACACCATAAACTGTATACCTTTATGAATCTTATCAAAATCGATTCTGCTTTCTGCACACTCACATCCAGCAAAAGGGGTAAAGCTCAATAAAATTTTGCTTTAATATTTGCTATTATCCTAAGAAGTTTCCTTCTTAAAAATCGGCGAAATCGGTTCAGTAGAAAAAATTTATAAAACGTTTCTTAAAATATTCTACAAAATGGCTTTTTCCATTTTCATAAAATGTAAACGCTATAAAAATCCTCGATAGGGCATGGGGGAAGTAGCATCTCCCTTAAAAACAAAACTCTTAATATCGCCAATCTATATATAATCCAGGAAATCTTAAAAAAAATTTGGCACAGTGTAATAGTGATTTATCAACACATTATTGTAGACTTCAAAACGGATAGGGCACGGAGGGGCTGCATCCCTCAAAAGATAAAACTTATTAAATCTCACATTTTGAAGCTTTTAAAGCATTTTTTTTTAATTGACACAGCGATAATCCATAATAAAGAAATTTAAAAATTGAAAATATTTTGTGGTCGGGCACGGGGCAGTGGTAAAACCCTTATTGAACAAAATTTTTAATACCGCATAACTCTAAAACTTTTACTGGAAATTTAATGTAATTTGGAATAGGACAAAAGGGAATGACACCTCTTTAAAGGCGGAATTTTAAATGTATTCTTTAAATTATTTCTAAATTGATCGGGGTTGAGAGCATTAATGGTTCGGAATAGCCGAATAAAGCCTTCCTTTTTGTTTCAGGTATTTTTTTTTTTCATAAATCTAAAATTTAAAAAATTTCTTTATTAATATATAATCAAAAAAATCTATAATGGGCCAAACCGTTAATATGACAGAGTGACATACCCAATATAAATGAATCTAAATTCCGAATGACCCGACTACCAATCGCCCAAAGAATGTCAACTCAGTTACAGCCGTATCAGTCGGAGGTTTCCCCAAAAGATTAAAATAACTACAATAATAAAAAAACCGCTACAAAAGTCGAGTGACAAATTTCAAAAGTAGAAAATTGTTTAAAAAGGGTGGCATCATTATTTAATAACAAAACGAATTCTTTTTTCCAAAACTTGTTAATTAAATTTTTTTCATAAAAAATCTTCATGGAAATACGTACAAACAACATTGGGATAAAGTTGGGGCAAAGCCGTTATCATTTTTAAATTATCCTTCATATAAACAACCTAAAAGTATATTCTGCCAGACGGCTTGAATAATGAGAGAATGAAACGCTTTCAGTTTCATTTATATCATAATTTGAATATAAATATCGGTTTTTGATATCAATAAACAAGTATGTTTGTGTAGTTGGTAAAGCCCGCCTATCTAATACCCTATACCACATCGTCAGTAAAAAATGGTAGTTAGAAAAAATTAATGAACGACCCTCATATATGTTAAGTGTGTAGTTCATCATTGTGACACTAAGTTAAATTTATGCGTTTTAAATTTAATTTTTTTGGAGGTCATACGGAAGCTACAAAAAATTATGACACAACCCTCGTATAATTTTGCACATTGATTTTTGCTAATATTTATTTTAATTTGATTGTAATTATTATTACAAAAACAACTTATATGTGAGATTTTTGAACTTAAAATATTTAGAAGAGGGTATTGTATCGGACGTATGAGAAACAATAGACCCTCGTATATATTAGTACTTCGTTTTATTATATTATAAGACTTACTTGTGCCAATCTTTTTAAATCTCTTTGTATTTAGGACTTTTAATACCTTAAAACCCCATTTCAGGTAGAACATTTGTATGAAAGGTACCTGAAATATTAGACCAAACACGGTTAATTTTAATAGGCTTCGTTCTTAGGCCAAGAGAATAACATGTACCATCAATATATTTCAAAAAATTGCGACTTATGTACTGTTCACATTGTTTGCATGGACAGCCAAACAGACGGACATCGTTCGACTCAGAAAGTGATTCTTTCGATGGTGTAGGGTATATACTTTCGATGGTGTAGGGTATAAAAATACTTTATATATTAATTACTTACATTACCTCTAGCCAAGTTCAGATATTTTCCCTTCATCAAAAATTCGAAACGTTTCACTATAATTTTTCTCCCAGTGTAATTTGTGGCAAACTTTAAAGTTATTTTTATTTGTCATTTAAATTAATTGTCACTTTTATGTAAGAGAAAACTCAAGATGTGAATTTTTCAAAGAAAATACAAATGTTTTTTATTAAAAATTATTAACATTAAAGTACACGTATGTTTAACAATTTTATTTGAAAAAAAAAACTTCTTAGCAACAAGTTTTAATTAGTTCTCCATACTAAAAAACAGAAAGGGAAAACCAGAGAATTAAAACAGATGTCCAGATTAAATGTTCCTTATAAAATAACTATAAAAGTCATTTTTTAATTTTTTTAAATTAACACACACATGTATAAATATGTTTTATCTATTTCTAGTTTTCTAAAAGTTTAAAAGAATTTTTTTTATATTTTTTTTCGAAAAACAAGAAAAAAACTTTAACTCATGATGACCTAGAAAACAGCTGTTGGCATTTAAGTTCTAGTTTATTGATATTGGAAAAAATGATAAATGTTTAGTTTTTCATGTATATATTTTCTGTTTTAGGCATCAACAGATTTAGTACAACACATATTTTTTTATAACAAAAAACTGAAATGCACAACAATGCGTATGAGTGTTTTTTGTTTAGTTTATTTTTTTATCGAAGCGAATATAAATCATACGCCTAGATGAATGCAATGTATTGTATTGGTGTCAAAATGACGTGTTTTATTTATAATTGAATTTAATTATTTTATATATTTCAATTATTTTCAATGCAGATGTTTATTTTTAGAAAATGTAATTAAAGTATGTGAATTTTAAATGAAATATTTTTTTATAAAAATGATTGATAAATCATTTCAAAAATTGTAAATGTATCAATTTATCAAATAGGAAAAAAATTCAACAATACCCAACAGTCTTTGGTAACTGTTTCGAACTAGTCATTAGACAGTCTAAATAGGGACACTTAATTCCGGAAATGCCAATTTCAATATAGGTGGTTGGAGTATTCACTTGTTCAGATATTTGCGACGAGCAGAAAAAAAAATAATGCTACCAAGTCTATTGAAATTTTAAATGGGTGATAATAGGTCCATTATATCACCTGTCCCCAAAAAAAGTCATTCCCCACTGAATGAAGTTTAAGCATGTAGACATATTTTAAAAAGAATCATTTAGGGCTATAGAGCGATTAATTTATTGAATACGTGGGACATTTTCTTTGTGCATTTATAACTACGCCCATGAAGCCTCAATGGGGTCCAAATTGCCAAAGTTATAATGCCACACCCCTCTGCTATCATTATGCCTCACAGTACATTGCATTTCAATGCTCTATTGGCTATTTTGTTGGTGTAGGGTACAATTTATTGTGCACTCAATATCTTTATCATCTCCTTAGTGTACACTTGATTGCGAAAAGTATATCGTGCAAGTTTCTCTTTTTTATTTTGTTTTAACCCCATGATACACTTGGTGGCGATGTAGTGGTTAAGGGTATCTTAACTGGTTTTATGTTGGGTCAATTTGTAGGGTTACAATTTTAAAGAAATAAATGAATCAAATAAAATGTTTTGAAGTGAAATATAATACAAAAAATTGAATTCGCATATATGGAAATAAGAGACAGACAGAAATTTCAGATTTGAATTATAAATCTGGCGATCTTAAAAATTCGCATCAACTGTTTCGAACAAGTTTCTGGCTGGTCTAGTAACATCTCATACTTAATGCATATAGACATTATTGAGTCTAAAACATAAATAGTTGTCCATTCGATAAAAATAGTCAAAAATCCATTTGGTATTTTTTAAAGTTTAGAAAATATTTACCCAGAGTAGAATTTTGACTCAATTGGGCTCAATTCGCGTTCAAAAAAATTGTGTTTTAGACTTTTGGAAAAAAATGGTTTTAAGAAATTTACTTTTAATGCTTCTTTAGGCACATTTTGTGATTTCTCAAATAACTACCTTTCCAACGATACCAAATACTTTACAAAATTTCAAAGAAAAAAGTGATTCATAGGAGTACATATCTCTTTCTTGTCACTGGCTTAGTCGGCGAACCTACAATGGTTGTCATCTCAGGTATGTTAGGTAAATGCACGTAAATAATAAGACGAAGGCAAATTTAAAAAAATTAACATACATGAGATGACCAACTTTGGACGGCCACCCACTACGGTCCTGACTCGGCTTGTGTTCTCCTAAATCAATTCGTTATCTATAACTGATCAAATGTCACGGAGTTATTTTTAAGAAGAAATCGATTTAGACCCACTGTGAGTTACAATATTTTTTTAATATAAAAGAGAAACCTGAACCACTAAATTATTATCACAAAAAATTTTAACAAATTTCTTTTCATTATTAATTTTACCAAAGTTTTCACTTAAGATCTACCAAAAATTTATTAAATAATACACATTATGACATTTTTTATTTAAAACTCAAAAAAAAGTAAAATTTCTCCATTGAAAATTCAATATGACATCAACATGTTGTTGTTCATCATTCATTACATAAGATTCTCGAAATTCTTTTTAGAGGCTGGATCCATTGCCTCTTTGCCGCGCATAAAATATGTTAATAAATCAATTGGTAATGGGAATACAATAGTTGAATTCTTTTCAGCCGAAATTGTATTAAGTGTCTGTTAATAACAAAATACACAATAAAAAATTCATTTTAAGTCTTTTCTCCAATATACCACCCAATATACTACTCTTACCTGTAGATAACGTAATTGTAAAGCAGCCGGTGAATCGCCAATTACTTCAGATGCTTCACGTAAAGCACGTGAAGCCTTTTGTTCACCCTCAGCAGCAATGACTTTAGCACGAGCCTCTCTAGCTGCCTCTGCCTCAGCGGCCATAGCCCTTTGTAATTGAACTGGCAGGCGAACATCTTTGCTGAAATTGTATTTTTGTGAGAGAACAAAATGAACAAATGAAATTACATGAGATTTAATTTATTTGTTGGAAAAAGAAAGGTGAGAGAAACAAAAGAGGAGAAGTGAAAAATATAAAAACATCACTAACATTTCAACACGTTCGACTTTAATACCCCAAGCATCGGTGGCTTCATCCAATTGTACCTGAAAATATATAGAGATGAAGTGAAATTGATGTTAAATTAAATAAAATTAAATAAAAAATTTATTATTAGGGAGGTTCTAAAAATAAGAAACACTTGTAAGAGGAGGGACGAGATGTTTAAATTTTAGTAATAAATTAAAAGTGGAATTAGAAGTTGGATACACTTTTTTACAGTGTTTTTTTTTTTTTTTTTGTAAAATTGGTATAACCCTAATACGTAAAAATCAGATTATTTTGTTTTACTATACAAATTTATTCCTCCTTCAATTGAAGTCATTGGTTCAACCAGAGCTGAACTAAATAAAATTTATTGTTCATCCTTCTTTATCATTTTCGACGCATCACTTCCATGCTGAGTTTTTAAAAGCCTGGTCATGTTTATTATGTCCTTATCTGGTATTACAAAATCTTGAAGGATAATTTTCGTTATTAGTTTTAAAATCCTTTTCCTTGAAAAAGGGCTTAAATCTCACATATAAATTGGTATTGTAGTAAAAATAAGTAAAATTAGAATAAACATTATCAAAAATCGATGTGCGAAATTTTACGAGGGTTGGTCCCCAACCTTCTTTTACTGCCATATAATACACTTCTCCTCTAAAAGAAATCATACATAAATGTAGGATTAAATTTACCATCATAAATATACCAGACTCTTAAGCAAAAAATAGTTATTTATATATGTATACGAAGGTCGTTCTTTAATTTTTGTTAGCTATAATTTTTTACCAACGATGTTATAATTGAGAGTTTTAAAGGACTTGACCCGCTTATTGTTTCATAAAGAAATCTTAACAGGGAAATAGTGTAAACTATTTTTAGATGAATTAAGGGCAAAAATATGTCTAGAAGCCCTATCCAGTCCTTCCCTGATCCCGAGAAGAGCTAGAAACTAATGCTCTTCCAAAACAGTCCGGTTCCACTTTTGGCATTTCCTTCTCAAAAAAAGCGAGAAAATATTTAAAAATTAACAAAACGACAGGGCAAGCGATGAACTTATTTCCCATAATGTCCTCGGATTTCCTTAATATGCATCTACGTTGGATTTTTTTCAGAATTCAGAAAAAATTGTATAGTCCAGTAGGAAATATTTGTTTCTAAATGAAAAAAAGTTACCACCTTTTCGAAAATTCTAAAATTCCATTTTAAAATAATATATATTTTTATTAAATCCACATCGGTATATGGTCCCTGCAAAAAAATGATTTAGAATTTTGTACAAAATAAAGACAATATTTTAGAAAATGTTTGGATTGAAGTTCCAAGTTAAAAATAAAAAATGTCAAAAAATGGGTCATCATTTTACTGTAGTTTAAAAATGTCTTAAGCTATAAGTGTTATCCCACGCATGTGTGCGTAATTTCTGTAAGTAGTTATAAGGTCTATTGCCCATTTTTCAAAAATCAACATACCCGATGTTACAACTTTAGAGATACGCTTTCCAATCTCTGGACCATTTACAAACATATCCTTCCATGTAAACTAAATATTAATTTATGATAAAATTAATTTACTTTTGAAAAAATTTGTAAAGAAAAAAGTAAACAAATTTGTCCCGATATATAATTTCACTTTTTGATTGACCCAACCATAATAATGTGTTTTCTATAGAGTACTTGAAATTCAACATAACCGATTAAAATATTTTCCATCATTTTCCATTCACTTGTTTTTTATTCACAAAAATACATTTATTAAATATAACAAAAAAATTAAAAACATTTTTACATACACTAATACATACATACATACATACATACATACATACATACATACATACATACATACATACATACATACATACAAACATACATACCTGCATGGTACCAGATATTGTCATACGTTCACTTAAAATCTCATGTAAATGACGTGTTCCCATTGTATTTCGCAGAGTGGTCTGTGCCAATAGTCTGGTCGAATGATGAGCATTTTCAACGTTGGCCACTGAAACGGTGGCATTCGATACACGATAATAGACTACAGCATCGACAGATACCGTAACACTGTCTTTGGTTAAAACCTAAATAATAAAAAAAAAACATTTTCCAACATTAAATTCCATTTCTTTTTTGTGAGTTCCAGCAATAAAATTGCGCTTTTTTTCTCTACGACTTTATTATACCTCTTGTGGTGGCACATCATAAGTACGTGTACGTAAATCTACTCTGGCATAGGCATCAATACAAGGTAAAATAAAGAAAATTCCTGAAAATAAACAGATAAAATAACTGTAAGTAACTGTTAATGTACGTTTTTTTATGATTTCCATTTTCGTTTTTTTTTTTCCTCTTCTTCTTGTCTTAAATTAATCGCAGTAACTGAAGAGTAGATTTTTTGTAAGAGAATAAATTTACTCAGGATTATGTAAATTTTTGTAAATTTACCTTGTAGTGGTGTAGTTATGTTAGCGATTGATGGCCAAATGGATTTAGGGAATTTCTGTTCTAAATGTCTTTAAGATGTTCAGAGTGATTTAATTAGAGTTCATTTTGAAGCCTAAATAGAATAATTTTCTTCTTTTTACTTTACACGTTTTACACAAATTACTTTCGTGTAAAGTGAAAAGTAAATTAAGACATTTTTTGAATATTTAATGAACAGAATTTAGTTATTTACTTTAAATTTTCTAACTTATTTTAATCCTAATAAATTTTTACTAAAATTTTGAAATAAAATTGTTTAAAATTGAAAATAATTAAAAGAAAAATAAAAATAAATATTTTTGTATTCAGTTATAAAATAATATTTAGGATTCACCTATATAAAATCTTTAAAATCGGCTTTTAACAATCTGTATTGATATTCAAAGCAAAATGCTCAAAGAATACAATTTTAGGACCCTGTGGAACAACCCTCGTAAGGTTAATCCAGCTTAGACTCAAATCTTAAGCTCACAAACATCTTCCTTTTTCTGTTATATTTGACTAAAATTGAATTAATTTCGAAAGCAACAGATTAAACTCCTTTTAAAAATTGAACTTTAATTTGTGAAAATAATCACAAATAAATTATAATTTGCCCGATAACGGATTACTTATTGAGTTTGAAAAATGTTTAGTTTTTAGAGACATTAGAATTTTTCTAATAGAGATCACGTTTTAAGTTCTTTTTTAACCATATACAACTTTTTACTGAGTTCTTAATAAAAAGACATTAATTTTTGAAAACAATCTCTGATCTTACTTAATAAACAATTTCAGTTCTAGTTTAAATTTTACACCAAAAAATCACACATTTAAAAAGTTCACATTTTTATAAAAAACACGTTTTCGCTGAAAATTTAATTTTTTGTTAAATTTAAAATTTTTGCACTAAAATTTTAAATTTTCGATTTTTTGCCATTTCGAACAGTGAAATATCTTTAAATCGTATTAAAAAAGAGCTAATTTACTTCACGAAACATAATTTCATATGCAAAATATCAATATTAATTGAATATATTATTTTATTTCACAAATTTAACTCTTTTTCACATAAAACAAAAAAGAGCGATTTTATTTAAATTCATTATCTTTTTTAATTAATCTAAATATTATCTACCAAAACGAGAGAGAGAGACAGAGAGAATAATGCAATAACATATGTTTGTGAGTGTATTTATTATATATAAACTTACCAGGACCTTTGGCGCCACCTTGTAATAAACGACCTAAACGAAATATGACTGCACGTTCATATTCCTGCACAACCTATAATTACAAAAACAACGTCAACAACAGTGTGAGAAAGGAAAAATAAAGATAAAAATAAAATAACAACAACAACAAAATTTTATAATAAATGACACATTTTAACCATTAAATTAACAAAAAATATATGTTTATATGTAATAACAATTGGTTTTACATACATGTGCATTTTCGTATACACACATATATATAGAGATACACTCAGAGAAATAATAAAGTAAAGAATTGAATGTTAAATATGTTTATAACTTTGAAAATAATGACAATTTTGCCAAAGTAATCTGAACTCTTGATCACCTTTTCAGTGAATACATTTCTTTTATGGAAACAAGCAGTTCTTTATGTAAAAATAGACTTTTTATAAAACTACTCAGTAAGTAATAGTTTTTGCCGAAAATAAGTTTATATAGCACATGTAAGTAAGTAGAGAAAAAACATGTTTGCGGTAACCATAAACGAGAAGCAACACACTATTGTTATTAGATATTGTTACCGTAACTAAACAATTTTTTAATTCGCACTGTGATTTTGCATTAATAACAACTGTTATCGTCATTAAAAATATTGTTATCACAACTAAAATGATTGTCCATCGCCACTAAAAAATTGTTATCACCACAAAAAATATTTTGTCACCACTAAAATATTGTTATAACCACTAAAATTATTGTTATTCCAAAATATATTGTTAGTTTAATAAAATATTTGTTTGTTCGCATTATTCGTTATTGAATAAAAATATTTTCGTATGAAATATTTTAAAATATTTTTCATTTCATATATATTTTTGGAAAATAAAAATATAATTTTATTTATTTTAATTTCATATTTATAAATATTGCGAATATTAATTCAATATGTTTTTTTGTTCATATTTAGTTGACAGTAAACTGAAAATAATATTTTGTACTAATAATTATAGTTTTTTTATAATGGCCTTTTTAAATAACATAAAATTGTGATCAGTCAAACATATTGTGATCATAATATTGTTGTTTCTTTTTTAATAAAAATATTTTATAACAGCAGCGAAATTTTTATCAAATAAAATAAATTGAAAAATCAACATTTTGGTGATAACAATAAATGTTTGCCGCGAACATATTACTGTTTGGCAACAAACAATCGACTCAAATTTTGATTTGATGCAAGAATATATATAAATTATGGGGCAAATTTATTTAAAACATTTAGTAGTTTCATAGAAACAAAGTTTTGGAACCACTGTACATTGTTTAGTTAGAAAATCAGGAGTGATTTCGTTTAGGGAACTTTAAAATGAATGTAGAATCTTCATAAATGCCTTAACAAAATACATTTTTTGAAAATCGATTGGAGCCATAAAGGCATCAAGGAAGGAGTGATAGGTGAGCAAATAAGTGTCAAATGTTTGTTTCTCATTATCTGTTATTATGTAAAATTTATGAAAACTAAAACCATATAATATTGTCATCAATAATTATTGATTTAATAAAAAAATTCTTAATATACTCAGAAATATGTGTGCAAAAATACCAAGTTTAGGACTTCAGACTATTAAGCTCACATTCATAAGAGGTCTGCAAGAAAACGCTACCATATGATTAGGATCTTTTCAGGGTTTCCAACTGAATTGTATTTTAAGATTCAGTTTTTGGAATTTTAGAACAAAAAAAATTTTCAAAATTCAAAATGTTGATTCAAAAATAACTGAATTCGAGGAGGTCTCTTGTTCACAAAGATTGAAATAAAAATTTTATGTAAAGAAGATTTTCATATATATTTTTAAGAAATTATTAATTTGAACTGAAGATTAATGTAAAAATCCGTAATTTTGGATGGAGATATATTGAACTTAATCCTTTTTTACTTTTAAAAGACGCGTTAAAAACTAATTGAAAGTAAAAAAATTAGGTGCAGATAATTCGAAAACTTTGAAAGAAGATTTTGAAATTTAATTTTTTTAAATAAATTGGCAATTGGATAAATAAATATACAAGATACTCCAATCATTGAGCCTTTATGGACTCAAAATATCCACACCTATAAAGTTACTCTTCTCTTCCATCATTAAGCTTAATTTCATGTAAATCCATACCAGAAACCAGAACAAAAGTTACAGATTTATTATCAAATAGATCTGTTATCCGCCAATATTCGAAAAGGAAGAGTTTTAGGAAATTCAAAACTCCGTCTCACTTCTTTTGATATTTCATAATTTAAATAAATTAAATTTAAATAATCTACTATATATTTCTTCAAGTGTATTTAAACTTAAGCATATGTATATTAGGGTGATCGATTCTTCATTTTTTTGGAAAGCGGTTTTTAGTTTCTTCGGTTTTCAAAAAAAAAAAATGGTCAGTTTGTTTGTTATTGTCCAAAATCGATCTAGTGACAAAGAAGTTTTAGACCGATACTTTAGGCAAATTTAAGACCGAAACTTTTGCGAATTTTGTAAAATTTTTTTATCAGTTTAAAATAAAATTTAACTATAATTAGAAGCTAATTCATCCCATTACCACTCTAAGGATCAACAAAAAAGTTATAGTCAAATATGCTTATTTTTATGACCCCTAATGTACGCACACATGAAACTACGTGTCCGAGTGTATGTGTCTATCTTAATGCTGGCATGTGATGCGGCGTAGTAGAGATTTGACAAAGCACTCTTGTCGTTTTTCTTTGTTTTTATACAAATTAACCTTAAAAATGATCTTTAACTCAGTGTGCACGTACACTGAGTAAAAAATCTAAGTATATGATTTATAAAACATTGAGTAAGATTTCAAGCCCTCCGGATCGATTAAAAAATATTATTTGTTTTGCAAAAGATTTGCAAATTTTATATAGAATCATCACTATTTAGTTCTTTAGATCCAGTTAGAATATTGACCATATCAGTTTTGTTGGAATAATTAAGAAATGCATCACAAACGGGAAAGTTTCCGGTGCTAAAGTATATAATCAAAGTATTTTAAACTTTGAAAGAAATATTTCTTTCAAGTTTTTAATACACTAAAATTCATAAAAATCCAATCTTAGAACAAAACCCGGATATTCGAGGAGAAAAACTCGGTTTTTGAGTGTGTAATCGACTTAAAACCAATCATCCTAATATATATATACATATATGATACAAATACAAACATAGAAATATTTAAAACCATAACTAACCTTGAAACATACAAACAAACTGAAAGGAGCAGTAAGGACAACCAATATAATTGACAAATATTGCAATACTTTGCCAAATGTAGAAGCTTTATCGCTGGCATCGGCTTCAGCTATAAAAAAAATAAAAATATGATTTTTTTTATAATAAAAATATTAACATTAAAACGAAGATAATAAATGTCACTTTAATTGAAAAACAAAACGATTAATGTCTATAATTTAAATAATTTTTAGATAAAAATAACAAATTCCATTAAGATTTATTACCAACTATAGCTTTAATACTAGATGCCACTACCAACACTCATTATTAAAATAATATTTTTTATTTAACTCTTTTTCATTAACATTAACACAACAGATACACTCTTAATATTGTTTTAAGTTTCCGTTATAGTTTCTAATACCGTTAAAATAGTTTGTGCTAAATGTTTTCAAATTATTTTATGACTTGATTTCAATCAATATTTATAAACACTATCACAACTACAACAACAAAAACACATCACACACTATTTAACAAATGCATATCTTTTTTAAATAACAATAAATTGAATTTTTCTTCTTTTTTACTCGATTCCCTTCTACAGTTATTTGATTTAATATAAAATTGTATTAAAAGAGGATAATAATAATAATGAAATGTTATGGATAAAAAACAAATCCATTTTATTGGCGTCCACTCAGATTCAAACACGTTGACCAATTGACATTAACTGACCAACAGTTGAATGAATGAAATGTCTATTATACAAACAAAAGTTCATACTTCGAACTTAAAAAGGACTAAAATACTTAGTTCACTTAATGCGAATAAAAAACTCATAAAAATCCATAAATTATAACTAAATAATTGTTTGTCGTGTTGTGTGTGTGTTTGTGTGCGATGTATGATAACAATAGAGGGGGTTATTCGTTTGTATGTGTTTATATGTTTGTCTGTCTGTTCATATGTCAATGAATTTGAAAAAGAAAAAAAATAAATTGTCGTTATAAATAGAGTTAAAGTAACTGTATTATATACACTGTAAAAAAAGTTTATAAATGGGAGTTGGTTATCGGAATATATAATTTGTAATTTTGTTTTATTAATCAATTATTAAAATTTCTTTTTGTTTTATTTTTTATTTTATTAGAAGTTTTTTTAATATTTAATAATTTATTTTAATTACTAACAATTATACACGTTAACTATGGAAAACAGGGTGTAAACTAGATGTCGTCTGGTTTAAGTGACTGTATTTATAGTACTTTTACTTTTTTTACTTTTGAAGTTAATTCAAATTTGGTATTAAGTGTACAAAAATATTAGATAAAGTGAAAGCACTTTAAGAGTGCTATATTCGATTATGCTGAATCCAAGGTACGGCTTTCGACTCTTTTTTCTACTCTTCATAAAATCTGATCTTTCAAAAAGTTTACAATTTAAATCTTCGCAAATGAAATTTATAAATTAAAATCATTTGAAAATAAAGAAATTGCTCCGATTTTTTCCATACTCTGACCAAATTTTTAAACCACTCTGCCATGGTCTATCTGAATATGTTATAGTGCATAACGTTTTTTCATTAAAAGCATTATCAGTATGCCAAATTTCTTTAACTTTTACTTAACGGATTTTGATGGTTTTAAAATACAAAAACAAATACTCAGAATTAATTTAATTGAACTCTGTAAATTAAAGTGGATGTGAGTATACCAAAAGACGGACAAAGTTAAAGCGATACAGATTTTTAATTGATGCAAGAACATTATTAATTAATATTTATATGTTGAAACTTTGTGACGCTCAGTGTGTTCAAATCGATTTTTCCATTTTTAATTTCTTTAAGTTATTTCTAATGGTTCAAATATCACAAAAGTGTGAAGAAACACGTTTTGGACACTGAGTGTGGTGGTGGAGGAGAAGAGTAAAAAATTGGTTATGAAATACTTGTACTTGATTTTCTAAATTCACATCTTTTTGATATTCCGACATTTTCATGTTGATACTGGGAATTAAAAATTAGAAAAATAAAAATTTTAAAATTTTGAAAAATTTTCAAATATTGTAATAAAGTTAACTAACGAGTCGGACCACATACGCCAATGTTTAAACTCAAATAAAAAATAAAATACGAGTTTCGGAATTTTGCAAGTGTTTGAACTTCTACGAGTTTCTCACTTTCGTAATTGAGGAACATTGTGAAATCTCTAAAAATGAGAATTTTTTAAACATCGACGGGTAAAGATTTTAAGAGATCCAACAACTTAAGGTTTTTATGGAAAAATTACTGAACATGAAAAATTTCCAAGACATATGGTCGCCTTTTATACCGAATCAATTAAAAGGGATATAATGTTTTGATGACATTTAATTAAAGTTTAATTAAACTGTTTGTACAAGCGCAATTTATGCTTTAGATGCAACATATCGTAATGTTGAAAAATCTAAAAAGTCGGAATCGGTACTAAAGTTAAATTCAAAAGCAAACTTCAAACTGTGTATAAGTGTTATGGTGTTGTTGTAATGTTTTTTTTTTTTCACATTATTTAACGTTCCTAAATAATAAAAACCAGAAGTCGAAATTGTGACTTTGGCCTATTTTGATTTGTAGCTGTTTGGGAATATTTTGTAACAAACTTCGTACTTCAAAGCTTCTTAAATTCTTAATAAAGCGAATATAAATCAGGTTTAGATCCATGCAAAAAGCATGGATACATTCAAGAAAGGTCTCACCACATTTTAAATTTTTTGATAACTTTGATGTTTTGCAGCGTAATACTTGACTCTTCATGTGATGCTGATACATTTCATATGTATATGAAGATAAGCACAGACAAGAACCACATTTCATAACAGGGGTGATTTTGTAGATAACACGCTTTCTTTTTTTACAAAAGAGCGTATACGTAATATAAATTATTAATATAGCTCATACGCTTGTATGTCTTTAAGATATAATCTGCTTACACCCGTAATTCACTTTCGAACCTTAAATCTATTTATATATGAATAGTATGCATATAACGACTCTAAAACGGATGGTCCAAAGGTTATAAAAAATTTTGATAGGACCAGGGGAAGGTCCTGAGAAGCAAATATTCATTATCAAATATCTAAAAAACTACAACAGCGAGAATTTTCTAATTTGGCCCAAATTACTCTTTTAATACACGTCGTGATTTGTTAAATTCTTTCGAGATCTAGAGCTGAGGAGAATTTTTGTGCAGCAAAGCTCGCCGGTTAAATGCTAGTAAATTAACTAAAAGTCTATTAAGTTTAACAGAAATTTAAAATTTTTAAAATTGCAGTTGGATGAAATTTAAAACAATAAAATCGTTATCACATTCATATAATTTAAAAATATAAATTTCTCTCAGTACATACATGTCATTGTCCATTCATATTTCTCTGTTGTGATTGTAATTATTTGTCACATACACATATAAATATATATATTTTTCTTTATTTGTTGTGAACAATTTCCGGTCGTCATGTGTGTTTATATTATTTTATGTTGTGATTTTTATTGTTGTCTGTAAACGTATTAGTTTTTTTTTTTTTTTTTTGTTATGAATTTAATAGTTATAACTAAAAGGATACATATTTAATAAGGATTTTAAAATAATTATTACAATATTCTAGGAATTTACCATATGTAATTTTATCATTCTAAAAATTTTAATATTTGATTTTTGAAAAATGTGTTCTACTTAAAAATATAAAAAAAACATTACAATGAGACTCTAAAATTATATTTTAAGAAAAGTTCATGTGTGTACAGTTGTGTTTAAAATAATAGGAGTATTTTGCTAAGCTAAAATTTTGAGCATCGCAATTATAAATATTAAATAAAATGAAAATAACTAATCTGTTATATTTACTCTTCTTTGAGGAGATCAAATAAATAATTTTTTTTTTTTTTTAATGAAAATTTTAATTTTATTTTTTCGATTTTACTCTGTGCGAAATCGAAAAAAATATATATATATTATTACTCTTCTTTAAGCTAAGAGTAAAAAAGAAGATTATTATATTTTTACTCCT
>PYHX02000387.1:0-32010 GCA_004302925.2 Cochliomyia hominivorax
TTGCATTCCTTCCAATTCGTGTTGATGCAAGCAAACTGTTGCTCGATCGAATGACTAGAATACCCCTGGACCTAAGTTTCCTTATTAGAGGTCCTGTCATTTCGTATTTTATTTCCCGTTGCCGTTTTCGTTATCTAAGTTCTTTCCATTTTTGTTTTATTTTCTTCTGTTTCCTTTTTTCATTCAGTCCCACGAATTTGCACGTAACAAAGAGACTATCGCGCGCAGTGATGCGCGCGTAGTCTTTCAACCAATCCGTGGCATAGGCATTGCAGGGGAGCTATTAACTATCAGATTATTTCAGAAACTAACTGATCATGCTGAACCTCAGCACTGCTGCCTACCACCTTGTCCTTAAAAGTGTTCCTAATTGGGTAGTTCCGCGGGTATCCGTAGGATTCCAAGATCGAGTGTAATCTATACTCGGTAGCAACGATGGCTCAGTCATGAAGACCATTGCCAGGTTGACCGTTGAGTATGTTTTACACTTAAACTCCTCTATTCGCCATCTAGGACGCGTCTGATGGGAATGAAATGGGGACGCGTCTGATGGGAGTAAAACACTTCATTAACATTCCAAGAATTATCGAAATCGTTCGGCAGAATAAAGCTATAGCTAAAAATATAACTATTTTTTTGGACTCATTAAGTGTTCTTGTGTTATATTTAAGAAAAAATTTATATATTTTATACGTTGGTGAGTCTATGTGTGAGTGTTTATGGAGGAAACATAATGTATTTACTTTACATGCCTTTGTGGTGGAGGGTATTGAAGATTCGCCATAGCCGAGTATAGCATTCTTACTTGTTTTGCTATAATATTGTTATTGTTATTATTATTTTTGTTGATTTAATAGATTAAAGTTGTTGTTCATAAATTTTTATTCATTCATTCTCCTCTCTCCCTCTCTCTCTCTCTTTCCCCGTATTTATTAGTGGTATTTGTTATTAATTTTTTTTTGCAAAATATTTAGTTAATATTTTTGTTATTCTCAAAGTTTAAAGCGTTAAATTTGATAAAAAAAACATCATAAATAACTAAACTTATATTTGTTATTAATCAATAACAAATAATACATTAATAATTATATTATTAATTATATTCTGTCAATCATTATTAAAATATTGAAAAATTTTAAATACACTGTTGCATATTCCTATAAAGGCACAAAACTTTTTTTAATAATTAGAATAAATTAAACAAGAAAATATTTTTGACCAAATAATATTTTTATTAAATCAACTAAATCTTCATTTAAAATATTATTTAGTAAAAACGTTTTTTAATTTAAGAGTTTAACTGCCCATTTTCAATGGTATTTTCTATGAACGCACTTAAGTTTATCAATCTCTATTATAATATAAATTTATAAATAATGGTTAAATGATCCTTTGTTGTGAAATACATCAATAATACGGTCTGATTCCAAAAATTGTTTAAGAAGATCAGAATAAATTTCCTTCAAAGCAAACATTGTTAATTGCTTTATTTTTGGGCATTAACAAGTCTAGATTGGGTTTTAAGTCCGGACTACAACCGACATACTGCATTCCTTACACCCCAGTAGTATTTTGCTTCTTTCCTAGCTTTTTTTAATATGAATAATATTTACGGACCATGTAGCCCCACAAGTTTTAGTCCGGACTGCAAACCGGCCAGTTTAACAGAGGTATGCTGCATTCTTTACATCGCATGATAAGTTTCTTCTTTTGAATAATTGAAAGAAAAAATAACAATAATTTATCTCACAAAAAAATCAAATTTTCATGAAAAATATTAAATTTTAATATTCTTTAGGAAACAATATGGAATTTAAACATAAATAATTCGAACATAAATGAAAGAAAAATCAGATTCTTGTTTAACTCAATTAATTTTCTCAAAAAATTAGTAAAGAAAAATATATTTTTTGTAGATTTTCTATAAATGAATTGGAACATTTGTTAGTTTCATTATATCGATTTAATGAAACTTGACGGTTGTTAATTAATTAAAAAAAACTTTTTTATATAAAAAATAAAATGAACTGATTTTTTAAAAGCGGTAAAAAAATTAAATGCGTTTATAGGAATATGCATCATTGTATTTGATTTTATCTATTTTGCATAAGTAATAAAAATAAATTAAGCACTAAAATCAATAAAAATATTTAGAATATAAATGTCAAATCTAAAATGATGAGCGTTTCCACAGGACACTCTATACGTACACTCGTCTCTATTTGGAATTATGATTAAGGCTCAGTGGTTCAAAAACAATCTATTTTGAAAGTATTTTTGACTTTTAAACTCTTCGAAACAGTTTTAATAAAGATTAACATGGTCCAGGCGAAGAAACAGGGTAACAGCTGAGAGGCACCCAAAAATTTGATCGTTTCAGTAACACAGAGATTATCCGTTCACTTGATCTGTGCTGGTTTAAGCGATTTGAGTGGTGATAGCTTTAATTCTTGTTGTTGTACTGTCCATTCTACGGAATCCACTCTGATGACAAGATGGTGTCAGATGACTCCTCAGCTGGGGGGAAAGAACGTGAAGTCTTCGCCAATGTTAAAAAGATGATATTGGACTGTTAGACTGTCATTTATTCGTGTTTATCCCAGTTTTACGTATTTTCAAGGCATTGGGTATGTATAATCATATACCTCATTGACAGGTTAAATACTGCTATTAAATATTCAGTATTCTCCGCTCACCAAGTTTTTTTTAATCAGCAAAAAATTCCTTCAGATCTAATTGACTAAGATGGTTTGGCTGTGTAAATGGAATCTGTAACTTCCTGTGGGGTGAATAATTGAAGCAGGTCCATATCATACCTTAAAGGTAGTGAAGCTTCATCTCAAATTTTGTTCCTCCAAATGCTCAATATAGATGGCAAAAAGGTCGCGAGCAAACCTTAGGACCAACAATGGTGGTATTCGCAAACTTAATCATACTTCTTCTTACGGTTGGAGGAAGATTGAACAGTCGATCCCATTTTATTCACATCAGTATTTATATTACAGTTGCTTTGATGATTTAACCAGTTCTTCTAATCATATACCAACCTGATGCATTTTTCTTTTCAGCTGGGCATTCTTATCGTCTCTCGCAAAGGAGTCTCGCTGGTTAGTCTTCTTCATCTTCCTGTGTGGTGAATAATTTAGGAAGGTCCTTAGCTGGAAGGTAGTTTTTCCAAATGCGAGATTGTACATTCGACCACAATTTATTCACCCCAGTATTTAGATTACAGTTGCTTTGATGATCTAACCAGTTCTTCTAATCATATATAAACCTAACGAATTTTCTATTTAACTGGACGCTCCTATGCTCTTTTGCGAGTCTCGCTGGTTCGGCGTTCCCAGTTGCCACGTAGCAACTGAAAGCGGAGCTGATGGTTTCGCGATATCTACTTATAGCTCCAATCATTTTCTGCTTAAAAGTTCCATTACGAACTAATTAATAGAGAGACATTTCTTTCAGTCCATGTCTGATTTTGAGGGATATTTCTTGGTTTTGGAACTGTAGAGAGTTCATGTTTATCTCTACGAACAATGCTGTACTTGTTGTTGTTATTGAATTACGATTGCATGTATTGGTTATCTGCAATAGTTTCAGATATATGATTAGGTTGGACTTATATGAAATTTGAAATGTCGGTATCACATTTTCCATGTTTGGACAAAAAACCAAAGGAATCGGTATCAATAATGTGTGACATTAGATTTAACTTTAAACATTTATTTTCGAAAAGTAAAAGTAAAAGTTTAATTTTTCAATTAAAAGTGATTTCTTAATTCATTTTCCAAGATTTCAGAAAAATATTTTATTTTGTCCAGGTGGCAACATTATATTTGCAAATAAATACTTTAACACTGAAAAAACGTGTAATAAGAAAAGGCAGACGACAACAACAACAGCAACAGCTAATAAATAAACAAATTAAAACATAAATAAATGAAAAACAAATAAACAAGTGTCGTCTTCCCTTGTGACTTGAATCACAAATTTGTCAGACGTTGTCGACAACAATGATTTTTATTGTTATTGATATTTTACATGCCTTCACTCTCACTCTCTCTTTCTCACTCTTGTTCCTTACATTCCTTTCTCCCTCTCTATTTTTACTAACTATTATTATTGTTATTCACAGTATACAGTCCCAAACAAAACTATTGGTACATCAAAAATTTTATGTTTTATCATGATTTTTCTGTCACTTTAAACAAATTTTAGAAGAAAAATTCGTTAATACTGAATACAACCATAATCGATTACACAAAACTACTTTAAAAAGAATGATTTGTGAAAAAAGTCTTCAATTTGCCCCACAAAAGTATTGGCACACTCAGTCGGGAATGTTCATGATTTTTGAGTTTTTTCGGTTCTAATCGGTTTAAGTGACAATTTCTTGATATAAAATCAAAAGAAACTCTGTAAAAGCAATAATGAGCTCAAAAACCAAAAGAAACTAGCGACTCTGAGCGAAAAATAATACTGCACCTGCATAACCAAGGCAAGTTATACTCCCAGATAGGATAAATAGTGGCAATAATGGAGGTCGTTTCACTTTAAGAATCATAGTGAATCGTTTTAAAGAAATTCGAATAAAACTGGATGACTTAAAGTTTTAAGTCTCCGCGAAAGTACCCAAATAATCCTAAAAATACATCTACCGAAAATGCAGCTGAAGACCTACAGGAATATAACAAACATATTTACTTTATTACTGTTCGTAGAGTTTTACATGAAGCGGGTTATTATGATCGAGTTGTTTAAAGTAAACCACAAATCTCTTTAATGAATCAAATTAAGTGCTTAGAGCATGGAGTTTAAAAGTAAACCTATTAAATTTGGAAATCAGCTACTTTTTTTCCGGTGAAAAGTAATTTAATATATTTCGTAATAATGATCGAATTATTGTCTTTAGAAAGCCAAAAACAAAATCTTTCTTCTCCCATTAAATATGTCGAAGGTGGTGTATTGGTGTTGGGATTTATGTCATCTGCGGGTGTCGGTTAGTTTTCATTGACGGCATTATTGATAAAACAGTTTATTGAAATAATTTAAAAGAAAATGTGCGGAAAATTTAAATTTGCAAACAAGTTTCACATTCCAACAAGACAACAATGCAAAACATTCAGCCCAAGATGAGCGTATGTGGATAACCACAGTCTCCATTCCTCAATCCAATTGAGCAATTGTGGAAAGAACTGGACGGACGGGTGAAAAAGCCACCTTTTTCAAATAAATCTAATCTTCAAAATGCGTTAAAGGAAGGTTTTACAAAATTTAGTCCATTCAATGCCAAAGCGTTGGGTTAATGACACAACCCAAAACATTCAGATGGGCGTATGTGGTTAATTATCAATGTGGCTCTCGACCTACCGCACCCACAATAGTCTCCAGTCCTTCGTCCAATTGAACATTTGTGGGAAGAACTGGACAGACGGGTCAAAAAGCTACCTATTTCAAATAAATCTAATCTGCAAAAGGCTTGAAAGGAGGATGTTACAAAATTTAGTCCATTCAATGCCAAAGCGTTCGGATGAAGTTATAAAGCAAAAAGGCTTTTCCATTATGTAATATTTTTTTGTTCGCTAGAATCGAGTTATTTTGTTTTTAAATGCATTTTAATTAATTAAAAAAAATGTTTTTGAAAAAACCTTTTGGTGTTGCAAACACATTTTCCATTCGTGTGAAAAGTTTTTAAACGATTAAAATTAGAAATAAAGAAAATTATATTTGCTGTACCAATATTTTTATTTGGGACTGTATTTGTTTGCAATTTTTTTTGTTGGTATTTTCGATCTTTTGCAAAATTATTGTGGGAATCAGAAATTGAATTATAAAAAATTTATTTATAATTTTTATGTTTGTTTACATTTATTTTTAATAAATTTACAGGGGATTTTTATTTTTTATAGTTTAAATTAAAAAAAAAAAACAAATATTTATTAAGAAAACATTATGTTCAGAAACTATTAGAAATTTCATACGTTTTAAATACGAGGGATGAAAGAAAATTTTTTTAAGAAAACTGTTTTTGGCCTCTAAATTCTTAGTAGCGTTTCTCTCTGGAATTTGTTGAGCTTTATGAGCATTTTTTTTGAATCTGCATAAACTTTAGCATTTCGTATCAGGCTGTTTTAGTACCGGATGTTTGAGAGCTTTTTTGGAAATGCTTTCTATTTTTTAGGGGTTTAGAAACATCATGGTCCACATGAAACAGATAGTTTTCGACCTTGCACTGTATAATACATCGAAATTTTCTTTCAAGTAATGAAATACGTTTGATTCAAAAACTTATATCTAACATTTCCTCTGGAGTATGCTACATAAATATATTGATCAGGAAGCCTTCAGTAGCCAAATATTTGTTGACAAAATTTCTACAGAATTCGATTGATTGTGTGGAATAATTGTTCGTTTTCATTGAAAAGAAAGTTAGTGCACTGATATAATCAGATTTCAAATTCTTTAAATATTTTGAGCTTTCCAATATCAGTATTCATCACCTGAATCAGGTATTTTCTTAAAAATGAAATAATAATAATTATCTACTTTTAAGATAATGATAGATCAGAGAGTAATCTGAATTATGTCTGGCAATCAGGAAAGTTCCATTATGATATCAAAATTGTCAAACTGCTCCCATTATTTTTTTCACAACAATTGAAGAAAGATCCATTTAAAAGAATTAATGATTCCAGGGAAAATCGAAAGCGAAAGTTCTTTAAGGCACAAAGTTACAAAGAGATGAAGAATATTTTCTTGTTCACTAGAAAAGATAATGATCGGAGACCAATGTAAATTATGTCTTATAGTCAGGAAAGCATCATCCTGATATCAAAGTTACCATTAAACTGTCATCATTATGCTTTTAATACCAAGTGAAGAAAATTCCATCAAAAAAAAAATTAATGATACCGGAGAAGGATTCTAAAGGTGCAATATATACAAAGAAAGAGAGATGAAAAATATTATTTTGTTCTCCTTTATTCTGATTACTTCAGTTAATATCTCTGTATCTAGAAGGTGATACATTCTTGAAGAGATTAATTCTTGGATAGTACAGGTGACCTTGTCTGGTCAGCCAGATTTGTCATTTTACGGAAAATGGTTTCTTAAAAATGCATAAACGATACCAATTCATAATTCGAAGAGAAAGATCCCGAAAGTCAATACAGTTGCAAAAGAGCTAAGAAATAGTTTGCTCATCTTCTGCTTGTCAGTTAGTTCTTGGCACGCTTACATCCGCAATAATTGACGGAGCTCTATAAAATTTGGTCTAAATATATGCCGATGTCCTGAGAAGTTTCATATTAAATCGGTTTAGAAGAAAGAATTTTATAAACCGATATCAGAGCAGACTCTTAAAAGTGAAAAATGTGAAAAACGATTATGACCATTTTTTTTTTTTTGAAAATCGGCATGTTGATATTGCTTTTAGTGGAAAACGTTATGCACTAGACATTTTTTGGATTGGGCATCGGGAAGAAGCATCTCCCATACAAACGAAACAGAAAATCTCACTTCATTTGTCACATGAATTGTGCTTTAATAAAAAATATTATAGAACACAAGGGAAAGGGCACAAGGAAGGTTCATTCCCATAATAAACAAAAGTTTTAATATCGCATATATCTCTGAACATTTGCATGTATATATCTAAAACTGTGACCGCAAATTTAATGAAATTGCCCTCATGTATGGAGCAATAAAATAGCAAAATGTTAAAGACAATGTAATTTTGGAATAGGACACGGGGTAGTGATATGCACTTATAAATAGATTTTTTTTATGTTCCTATATCTGGATTGAGGCAAAATTTCATAACGTGCGTGTTCTTCTTTTACCTATAAGTCCAGAAATTTAAGGAGGAGGAGAATGGGAGACATTCTTCGCCTTCTTCCATATATAAATCCAGAAATTTGATGAGAGGGAGGAGATGGGGATACATTTTTTGCCTCCTTCCATCTATAAGTCCGGAAATTTCAGGAGGAGAAGTAGGTGAGACATTCTTCGTCTTCTTCCATCTCTAAGTCCAGAAATTTTATGAGGGGGTGGAGAAGGGGAGACATTCTTCGTCTTCTTCCATCTATAAGTCCAAAAATGTTATGAGGAGAAGGGAAGGGGAGACATTCTTCTTCCTCCATCTATAAGTCCAGAAATTTTATGAGAGGGAATAGGGACGGAAGACATTCTTCGCTTTCTTCCGTCTATAAGTCCATAAATATTATGAGGAGGAGAAAAGTGGGGGATATATTTTAGAGTATGATGCAATATCTTGATCATAAGATAACAAACAAAAATCGAATTATTAATCAATACGATTATATTTGGTTTCCTGCGTTATTTTGAAAACTTCTAGATACTTTTTCTATTTTTTTTTTCTAATTTTATAAAATTTATTTATATAAATTCTTCTCTTAATTTAATTTATTTTATTCAAAATTGTCATCTGCAAATTGTTTAATTTTAAAATGATTCACATTTTGTCATATTGAAAATTATTATAATTTATTTGGTCTGACATTTTACTGATTTATGAATTTTATTATTAAAAAAAAATAAATAATTTATAAAGATACTTCTCTGGAAGTATATTTAAAAAATAAATAAATAAATTAAAGAATTTATGATTTAAATAATCAACGAAAATTCTTTGTATTAATGAATTTGTTTTGAAGTTAATTTATTTTGTTTATTCTCTCTTTTTATTTCCGGGAATAATAATTTAAAAATATTGAAAATTCCTAGAATTTCATTTTATTGTTAAAGAATTTAATTTAATAACAATGATTTTATATTAAATCATATAAAAAAAGACTGATAAGTTAAAAAATTTAATTAAAATTCGTTGAAATATATTTAAATTCATTCACTCATATAATCGATATAATCTTACGGCCGTTTTCAAAAAAAGCTTAACAAAGCTTTATAAACCAAAATTCTTTAAATTTATATTCAAAATGAAATTGTACAATCAAATTCATCAATCGATTTTTAAACACTTAAAATGGTTATGAACCTTTGAAAAAACGACATTAAGGAAAAACTCATGATATTTTCTAACTTTTTTTCTAGGACAAACCTCTTAAATTTAGAATTATTTATAGACCTTTAGGTTTGGGTCATCAGTTTCAATCATCACATATTCGTATTTATCATTCCAGGCAATGAATTATAGAAAAAAAAAAACGAAAAGAATTCGTGAAATATATAAAAATAAATTAAAAATATAATACAATATTTAGTGATTATTCGAATACTAGATTTGTCTCTAAATTTAATTTAATAAATTTGATTCTTTGTACTTTTTGAATTCCATCTATTTTATTATGTTTATTTATCATTGAATCTATAATTTCGAAAATAATTGATTTTATTCAGAAATTAAAAAAACAAATATTTTAATACTTAAACTACTCGAATGAAATTTTATTCGGTTGTTTGAAGTTCTAATTCAAAAAAGGATAAAAAAGTGAGGGTGTTGCCAGCATAAAATCAAAATAAACAAATGTATTTATTTTATTCTTTAATTTTTAGGCTTAGACCCAGTTATTACAACTTCCCAATAGTCAAAGTTCTAATTCTATCGGACACATAAGAAGCAATTGGTTATTATAAGTTTACTTTAAGCAAAAAGTTTCCCATAAGCTAAAAGAAAGATCGTTTTACCTATACATTTTATAGTGAAGTTTTTTAATTAAAAAGGTTGCCATATTTTTGGAAAATATGACAATTAAAAAATTAATAAATTATATTTTTTTTAAATTAATTTATAAATGAGAAAATGTTAGCAATCGTTTGTCTTATATTATTGAATTAGAAAATATATTTGAGATCAGTCAGAATCTCCCAGTATGGCTGCTATTTTAGTGGTGAAAACATTGTTTACTTTTTTTCTAGCTAACTCCGGATTAGACTTTCGCTTTATTAATTCACATTGATCACGGAGTGATTTCCAAGGTCGGACAAAGCCAGTTGTTGCAGAAAACATACCTTCTATTTTGACCCATGTCTCTTCCTTTTGCTACCAAATTACGGCATCCAATTTTTCCCCCATAAGTTCTACTAAGAGCACCTCATCTTCATTGGTATAATTTTTGGCTGGCTTTTTAAATTCATTACTTGACATTTGATTTTCCTTTTTTGTTAACATTTAAAATATTGTTTAAATTATTGCCAGTTATTTGTAAACAAATAAAAAATGTTGCCACTATGCACAAGTTAGTTGTAAAAAGTGTAATCGGTATTATTTCTGGTATTGCCATATGTTTGATAAAATTAATATTATTTTACAAGGATTAAAGGTAACTCTATTTTTCGCTTTAATTAATGTTACCTTTTACTATTTCGAACAATAAAGAAAAGTTTTATTAACGGCTCTTAGTGTACTTTTTTATTTTGAATAAGGTCGTTTACTAGTTTCCCTTTTTGGAAACTCTGCAATTTGGAGGATTCCAAATATTACATTATTGTTCTTGAACAACTCAAGAATTGTTTCCCTTACTGACAGGATGTCAATTTAGACCAAAAATAAGTGGACATATTGTGAAGACATCTAAATGGAAGCATAATTTTGTAAATTTTTGTAACTACATATTGTTTGTCATACCAAGAATTTCACTGCTTTTGGGTCCTAAACTTTTCTTCAAGATTCTTCCCTTAAGCATCAGCAACATATAATTTTTGATCACAAAGTTGTCAAAATCGGACAGAACACACGTTTCGTCATCCATTAGGCAGCCAGAATATTTTTTTTTAGAAAACTTGACTTTCGTGCTCTAAATTTTAAGCGATGTTTCTGTCGGAACTTTAAGAGCTTTGTATGCTTTTAAACCTGAAATTTCACAATTTTAAGTTAATCAATCAAAATTTATTGAATAAACGATTTCTGTTCATGATTGTAGATTTGCAATTTGAGAACTTAACAAAACCATTTTCATTTTTTTCTCACAATTGAACAAATTTTAAGAGATCTATGCACCAAGTTCAACCGAATATACTTCAGAATAGAAATATACAAAGTTTTGAGACATAAAAATCACCAGCTTTTTCGAAGGAAATGCAAAAGGCTTTTTTCGAAATTTAAGTTCCTTTTGAAAGCTGTAAGTTTTAAGCTTTTGAAATTTTAAAATTTCGTATATTAAAAATTTAAGTAAGAACTTCACCCATTATCAGCACGAAATAGTTGCATGAATGGTATTGAACTTACTTACAAAATCAGATATTAGTTAAGCCACAAAATCGACTTATGAAACCTAATGAAAGGCAACAGTCGGAAGTTTTTGAAATTCTTTTGTACAAATTTCTGACGTCATTGAAGAGAATGATTTTATGTAAAACTTGAACAGTATCAAATAATAATTTTGATATATAACGGTACATCTGTGGTGAATAACATACTTCTAAAGCTTTCCATTTCTGACACCGGAGGCGCTTGACAACGAAAGTACAGTGCTTTCAAATTACAGCTACAAATGCGTGTAAATTGTTACACAAATTAGGGTATCAAGATTTATGCTTTAGACTGTATCTAAAAATAATAATTGACATCAAAGGTACAATATAAGCCAGTTGTAGCGCACTAAGAAAACTGCATTCTATTCTAATAAGAGTACAGTGCTTTCAAATTACAGCTACAAATGCGTATAAATTGTTACACAAATTAGGGTATCAAGATTTATGCTTTATACTGTATCTAAAAATAATAATTGACATCAAAGGTACAATATAAGTCAGTTGTAGCGCACTAAGAAAACTGCATTCTATTCTAATAAGATCAAAAATGTTTTAATTGCAAAAGGAAATTATTTCATATTAAATGAAAATTATATTCTGATAACATATTGAACTTCTTTTCAAATTAACTCTAAATAAACAAATCAAAATTATAAAAAGCCACGTGTCCACTGCAAGATCCAATGGTTTATTTTGAAAAATATATGTATTTTATGAATAAATAATAAAGTTCAATAGGACTCAAATATTCTCATCTGCCTAAAGTCCAATTGATGCAGATAAAAAAATAGGATCGCGGGAAAATAAATGTTTGTTTGTTTTATTTTTAATTATATTATAATTTATTATAAATATTTTTTGTTACTTTTTTTGTTTTATTAATTTATTTGTTGTTTTTTATTTAATTTAAATTTGCAAAAATTATCATAATTGTATACAGAAAAAACCAGATTATCGTAATTCAACTTTTAAAAATTGTTTCTCTTTATAATTGTTATTATTTTTTTATTTGTTTATTTTTATTTACTTGCAAATTTTATTTTTTTTTAATGGAAATTCACACTAAATGTGCTAAATAAATATAATTGTAGAAATCTAGTGATGAAGGTTGTTGAGATATAAAGGTAGATAGATAGATAGATAGATAGATAGATAGATAGATAGATAGATAGATAGATAGATAGATAGATAGATAGATAGATAGATAAATAAATAGATAGATTGGTAAATAGGTAGATAGAGAGATAGATAGATAGAGAGATAGAGAAATAGATAAAATGTTAGATAGATAGATAGATAGATAGATAGATAGATAGATAGATAGATAGATAGATAGATAGATTGGTAAATAGGTAGATAGAGAGATAGATAGATAGATAGATAGATAGATAGATAGATAGATAGATAGATAGATAGAGATATAGATAGATAGATAGATAGATAGATAGATAGATAGATAGATAGATAGATAGATAGATAGATAGATAGATAGATAGAGATATAGGTAGATAGATAGATAGATAGATAGATAGATAGATAGATAGATAGATAGATAGATAGATAGATAGATAGATAGATAGATAAATAAATAGATAGATTGGTAAATAGGTAGATAGAGAGATAGATAGATAGAGAGATAGAGAAATAGATAAAATGTTAGATAGATAGATAGATAGATAGATAGATAGATAGATAAATAGATAGAGAGATAGAAAGATAGGATAGGGAATCAATAGAATGGAACAGTATTTGGAATAGAAGAGTATATAGAACAGAATAGTATATTGAATACTTGAATAAAATAGGAAATGAGAAGGAAGGATAGGAAAAGGATAGTATAGGAAAAGATAGTATAGCATAGCATAGTATAGTATAATGTATTATATTATATTATATTATATTATATTATATTATATTATATTATATTATATTATATTATATTATATTATATTATATTATATTATATTATATTATATTATATTATATTATATTATATTATATTATATTATATTATATTATATTATATTATATTATATTATATTATATTATATTATATTATATTATATTATATTATATTATATTATATTATATTATATTAAATTATATTATATTATATTATATTATATTATATTATATTATATTATATTATATTATATTATATTATATTATATTATATTATATTATATTATATTATATTATATTATATTATATTATGCTGTAGGAAAAGATAGAATAGAAAAAGAGAGGATAGGGTAGGATAGAACACTCAGAGCGTCCTATATATCAATCCATTGAAAACGGAGCTGATATTATTCATTAGAATGTATAAGATACCATACCTCAGATTTCCGGCATTAAATTTCGCAAATGCTTTGGTATAATCTATGTCTATATATACATGCCAGTATATCAAAGGCTATGACAGCTATCATCTTCATTAAGCCTATAGGGGGCCTTGTTCGAGAATACTGCACATCATTTAATGAGACGGCAAAGCATTTGAAGAGTTGCTGATTTCTAGGCCTTAAGAGAATGTTGAAAATTGGGTCGAAACTTGCAGAAGATGACACCGATCACCTGTGTGGTTTACCACTTATCGCTTATAAGGAACGTATAGATGATAAGCTCTACGCAGTAGCGCAAGGCAGATGGAATAATGAACCAACGTCTTTTGCTAACCACGAAGATATGACCAAGATTGAGTGACGTCAATACATCTTTCTTACTTAGGACCTCAAGAACTCTCTTGACTCTCTACTTTCTTCTCTTCCTTCTCTTTTCATGTATTTCAAGGGGGACCTTCAGGATTTAAGTGACCCACATCCTGCCATTAATCATACGTAGAAATATTAAATATTTTGTTAAGATTCGATAAGTATAGTAAATAAGATCAATTGTAAAATACGATAGAATTGATATGATATACAATAGGCTCCATACTATGAGATAGAATGGTTTAAATAGGGGAGAATTGAATAAGATTTGTTAGGCTGGAATAGATGAGGTTGATACTATTGTATAGTTAAATCGATGATTTAAAGTAACGATTACAGTTAGTGATTGCAGATTTGTTAACAAAAACAGTTGTATTTTTTCTCCAAATTGACCAAATTTGAAAAGGGATTGTGAAGAGGTCTATGGTCCAAGTTCATTTGAATATACTTCAGAATGGAAAACTGCAAAGTTTTGGGAAATAAAAATCAATTTTATCAGCGATTTAATATCAACTTTTTGGAATAAAATCCAAGAAGTTTACAACATGATTAATTTTTTCGATATTGAAGTTCCTTTTAAAAGCTGCCAGTTTTAAGTTTTTGAAATTTAAGTTTCATATAAAAATATGCGTGTAAGAACTTCGCCCATTATCAACTCGAAATAATTGTATGAATTGTTTTGAACTTTCTGACAAGATCAAGAAACATAATTAACAAGAATTTCAAAAAATTCGAAATTTAAGTTCCTTTTGAAAGCTGTAAGTTTTAAGCTTTTGAAATTTTAAAATTTCGTATATTAAAAATTTAAGTAAGAACTTCACCCATTATCAGCATGAAATAGTTGCATGAATGGTTTTGAACTTACTTACAAAATCAAATATTAGGAAGGAGTGAGATCGAAAAATTCATAACATACATAAATGTAAATAAAACGAAACCACTTAACTAAAAGTATTATTTTTATTGAAATTGTTATTACAATTTACACATCACTAGAGATAAAATGTTGATCTTTTTTGGGAAACAGTTCCATTTACGTTTTTACAGTGCTTTCTGTTTACTTTGCTTGAACAGAGAGTCCATCTTTATCTACATGTTTTGGACAATAGGCCAATATCTCTACTGGCTTTTGCTCTGGTAGTTTGGAGTATTTGCTCCCTCTTGGCACAAATACCATATTATTGTTCTTGAACCTCATATTGAAGTATTATGAAATTTTTGCTAAATTTCGACTGTCTTGGGTCCTAAACCTTTTTCAATATTTCCTCGAGCATCTGCAACATAAAATTTTGACCAGGAAGTTAGAAAAAAAAATAAGTTTAGTCATCCATTATATAGCAAGAATATTTTTTTTAGAAAACTTGACTACAATTTCCCTTCTCTGTTTTTGCTCTCCAAGTTATTAGCAGAGTTCAAATCAGGAACTTTTTGAACTTTGTATGTTTTTAAACCTTCATTAGCTTTAACTTTTCGTACCAAATAGTTCGGGCACTGATCTAACTCGGCTGCTTTCCTACCGGATGTGTTGAGAGTTCTTTTGAAAATGTTGTCTATTGTTCTGCTTTAGAAACAGCATGTGGTCCATTCCATCTACATGCACCAGGTTTTCTATCAACGGACAAGTTCTCCCGGTACAGTTTAATAACATTGGGGACTATTTAACGGCAGACCTTAGAGTGCTAGGCCAACTGTTTGTAGGATCAAGTTGAGTTTACGTTTTGTCTCGTAAAACAGATCTAGGTCTCGGTGTTATAGTTCTTAAGATAGTCAATAGTTAATATTTGGTTCGTCTGAGCGATACCCCTTCCCCTGGTCTCATCCGTCCTACGTTTGGTTCAGTAAAACGGTTTCTTGAGAACGTAGTTGGAAAACATTTTGAGTACTCTCGGTGTTAAAGTTCTTTAGATATTCGATCATCAATATTTGCTTTGCATGGGCGGTAACCCACCACCTGATCTTAGCCATCCTCCGGTTTGTCCAGTAAAACAGTTCCTAGAGAAAGTTATTGGGTCTAAATTTGAGAACTTTCGCTGTTATAATGCTTTAGATATTCGATAAACAATATTTTCTTTGTATGGGCAGTACCCCTTCCCCTGGACCTATCGAAATTTTTTATAGCTTATGTTACCTTCGGCTATATTGGGATCATTCTGTGAAAATTTCAATAAAATTGGCAGCCATTTTAGAGTCTACGTTACATACATATACATACAAACACACATACATACATACATACATACATACATACATACATACATACATACATACATACATATTTACATACATACCTACATACATACTTACATACATACCTACATACTTACATACATACCTACATGCTTACATACATACATACATACATACATACATACATACATACATACATACATAAATACATACTTACATACATAAATACATACATACATACATACATACATACATACATACATACATACATAAATACATACTTTCATACATACATACATACATACATACATACATACATACATACATACATACATACAAACATACATATATACGTACATACATACATCTTATTTTATATATTCCAATTGTCTTTTTAACCTTTAAACATTTTACATAATAGATGACGATGATTTATGTCCATCTGTGTATGTCCATGACTGTATTATTCGTTGCGAACACATTTTTTAATAAAATAATTCAAAATAATAATTAAAATAATTAACATTTATATCATTAACAAATAAAGATTTTTGAAATTCTTCTGCATAATCTTCAAAATAAAATGTGGTAAAGAAGAAACGAAAAAATACATAAATAAATTAAAATGAAAAAAAAAAAAAAAAAAAAAAAAAAAAAACAGGTGTTTTTGTTGTCATATTTACTTAATGAGTTTTAAATGTTTGTTAATTTGCGGTTATTTTGTTTAATAATTTAATTTAAAACAAGTTTGATGTATTAAATTAAAACAAATAACAATGCTAAATTCGGCTATGACGAATCTTCAAAATACCCTCCACCACAAATTCGTATGAAGTAAATACGTTCGTTCTTACACACTCATACATACAGCTGCGTACAAAATTATAGAAATGATGGTGATACATATTTTGCTAAGCTAAAATGTTTCGCATTGCAATATTTTTTATTTAATTAAATATTAATTATGAAAATATTATGTTCTAATGACTTTTCTAATTTATAACTTTTTGAAATTATCAATAATATGTTTTAGATACCATGGATGGTGATATAAAAAATAGAAGATATTATTGTATTTAGACCACACATGATATTGTTAGCATTGATTTTGGGAAAAAACTTTAAATTTGTAGATCCAAATGTAAAAAGTCAGATGCGTATGGACTGCCTTATAGTTTGGTATTGGAAAAATAATCTTTCTGGATTAGTGAATACGTTTTAAATGGAGTTTAATAACATTAGGAACTTGGCCAACTTTTTGTAGGATCAAGACAATACATTTGATTGACATTTAACATAATAACTGGAAGGACAACATTGAACATTAAATCATTGAAAAACTTGTAACTTGTAGATCCAAACGTAAAACGTCAAATGTGTATGACTGCCTTATAGGTTGGTATTGAAAAAAATATGTTTCCGGGTTCCGGTGAATATGTTTCATATGATGACCGAGTTCCATTTGCCAGATTTTATATTAGAAGGTCAAGATGAAAAGAAATCCATATTATTTGATGGATCTAGATCGAATCAATATGTTCAACACCCTCTTGAGTACAGAATGAATGGGAATAGTATGATATAGAAATACTCTTCATGCTATGGACTTGGTATATTAAGTAAGACGGTCATCAATCTTTAATGTTTACATAAAAAATCATGTAAAATGTAGTGCTGCTTTATTTCGAATGGTTTACGCCTCTGAAACACACTTGGATTTTTTGCATTAAATTTGGGAAATGTGTAGTCGGCACTTATTTAACTGTATGCCTTGAAGATGTGCAGCAAACGAACGTCCTAAAAATATTCATTAGTTCCAAAGTTATATAAAATTATTGAAAGAAAAGCGTCCCGACTACGGATTTCCAAAAAAAAAATAATAAACGATTTTGTTATTTTTTGGAATGGTCGTGAGAATTACATATAGCTTTATAAATATCGGTCTATATCTTTTAATATCATGAACCTATTTTGATGGTTCTAAATATGAAACTATTCAGGTTTGTTAATTTTTGTGGATGTGAACGTGTCAGCAACAAGAATATTTATACTTTTAGAATGATTTTTTCTTAGCGTTACACAAGGAATGACTAAGTTAGTGTACCCTCATCCCCACTTGTTTTGGTGGAGGGTATAAAAATGTATGTGTATTTTAAAAAATAATTTCTTTAAAAAAATCGGAATGTCTAAATGAAACGTTTCTTTATTTGACCAAAATTTTGGTTGTCACTCATGGTAGTTTATGCGAGAGTGTGTAGTTTTCCATCTTTAAATTGTTTTGTTGTTTTTGGAAGTGTCGGATTTCCGGTTTTTTTGCTAAATGTTTGACACATGTGGGCCATAAATATTTTGATTTTTGTTTCTTCTTTACAGTGTGTTTTCTCTTATTTTTGTTATACTTGTTGTTCCTTTTCTTCATGCGAATGGAAGTATAAAAGTGTAAAATAAAGTCAGACAGATATTTCAATGAATCTTTTGTACATAAATATGTATAAATATTTGGCAACTTTTATTTGTTTAATGAAGATGATGATGATGATGTTGTTGTTGTTATTATTTGGTAATTTATTTATTTTTGCTTCATTAATCATTATTTATTTGTATAATATTGCCAGACTAATTAATTGAAAAAGAAAATGTGAAATTATTAGCCATATTTATCACCTAAATCACCATAGGTGGCGTAGTTGGGTTATTCTGAGTTGACTGTTCATATAAACATTTGGAGCAAAAAAAGTTTTCAAAATATTTCATTGACATTTGGCATGTGTCATTAATTTAGCCTAAGGACGATGCCTATTAAAATTGGTGATGATGGGTCCATCGTTTCATCTAAACTTAACAAAAATGTTCCTCTCGAGTTATGGTTTTAAAATCATAAAAGTACCAAATATTAATAAAAGAAAAAATCTCCGAAAAAAATATCGTTTTCGCGCAATTTTCGAAAACGAATATATCTTTCGAATATAATTCTGTAAGATGTTATACCTTGGAAATATCTAAATAAAATTCATCTTGCTTGCAGCTGTTCTGCTTTTGAGTTTATTTTAATGCACGTCTCGATTGATAATTTTTTTTTGAATCTAGGACGGAGGAGAATTTTAGTGAAGCAAAGCGGATTTTAGGAAGATCTTCTGAAATTGAAGAAATATTCAAAATCTGCATTAAGAACCTTTAAAGGCTTCATACGACTTTCCTCAATACAACATCTATATGAAGAGACGATGACCTTATCAATTAAGGAAAATAATGAAATGTTCAATAAAAATTTTCTTCTTGGATGTCATTGCTGGGCACCATCCTAACTTCGGTATAACATAATTGAAGTTTCTCCAAAGCATGTTAGAATAGATTTTCGAATATACGAACATAACATACTCAGGTATGTTTAAGATTCTTATGAACGATATCCACAGTGAACGGAATATTTCGCAATCGTACAAGAGTAGTAGAGTAGTAGATCGGGATAGGCTCAATGCCTACTGATGTCATACTGACCGTACCGACCCAAATCTATAATCTGTACATGACCATGAACCATATGAAATACGATTATTTGTTTAATGTCAAGTCCATTCTAAGGAGTGAGATCAAAAAATGTTTAACACACGTTTTTCATGAAAACTTTTAACCCAAATACTATTTGATTTGTTTGAAATTGTTAATCTGATTAAAATTAGTGAACAGAAAAAGTGCGTAGTAAAAGTTTTAAAGATATTCAACAAAACACAACTTGGCCCTACAAAAAGTTGGCCAAGCATTCAAAGGTCTGCCATCAAACTGTTTCCAATGTCATTAAACGGGAGAAGATGTTAGGAAATCTGAATTAGGTAGAAGGAATAGTCCACATAATGTTCTAAAGCCAAAAAAAGAAAGCATTTTACATCTGGTTGGAAAGCCGTACGGTTAGGTCAATGCTCGGACAATTATGTAGTTCGCAAAGTTAAAGCTAGTGCAGGTTTAAAAACATTTAAAAGTCAAAAGATTCCTGCCAGGAACGCTGCTAAAAAGTAGAGGCCAAAAACAGGACACAAAAGTATGTTTTGGCAGATATTTCACAACTTCCTGGCCAATAATTATATGTTGCTGAAGCACGAAAATAATTGAAGAAAATTGTGAAACCCAAGAGCAATCAAAATTTCCCAAAAATCACCGTGAAGGGTGGCACGTAATATGCTAAAAACCAATCATCTCTTACAGCCGAAATTTACATCAAGGAAGACTTACAAAAAAGGTTGCTTCCAATTATAAGACTTCATAATGTGTCCACTTACATTTTGGCTTGGCATTCTGTCACTGTGGTAAACAAGCCCTCCCTTAAGTGGTACAAAAACAATATTGTGATATTTGTACCAAGAATGACGCATCCACCAAAATATTCGGTGCTAAAGCCAGTGGAAAGATATTGAGAATTGAAGAGCACAAAACAGATGTGGTAGACTTTTAAAGGTGATGGAACGCTATAAAACATTAAAAGGGTTTCCGAAAAGGATTTAAAATTTCAATCACTAGTGATTCGTTTCGTTTTTATTACCTCTCTTAGTACAGAAAAGCTATGCCCTTATATCCAATAGAGAATTGAGGAAACCTAAATTTTCGAATTTTTGACTGTTTTTTGAAAAATAAAATTAATATATAAATTAAAAAAACGGTATTAAAATATTTATAAACCTGTTCATAAAACATAGAACTAAAATAATTCCCACATTTTCATATGGAAATACCCAAAATCCCAATAAATATAAAACATGTTTAAATTTTGATTTTTTTTCAATTAAATGAACACCCTGTATGTCATAAAGACCGTTCTGCATTCATTCGATCTTTTCTATTAAAAATCATCTGTCTAATTCTTTACCCTGGTCACCTTTCCTATAAAAAGTTAAATGAGAGTGAGAGTGATAAATAGAGAATAAGAAAATTCATAAACAAATATTTATATATAAATATTTTTCTCAATGAAATTGAGATGAGAGAGAGGGAGAGAGAGAAGGAGAAAGGTATAGAAATATTTGTACGATTTCTTAATAGTGCATTATATTATGAATGAAATTGTAGGAACGTGTTATTTGTTTTAAAATTGTAATTAAAATTAGCGTAACTAATTGAAATTTATGTCACATGAGTGTACGATCGAAATGAATACATTGCCTGCCCCTAGCAGACGCTTATTTAATGGTACATTTAAACATACCTACATATATTTATATTGTTGTTGTTATTGTTAATATGTATATTTTAGTCTGATAATTCCCTCCCTTTAATATGAAAGAACTTATGATTTCTATGATTTTCTTTTTATTTTCAGATAATTTATACATCACAACAAAAACATCATCATTCCTTTAGAAATCAAATTAAAATAGAAGAAAAAAACGAAGAATAAGAATTTTAATATACCAGAGGTAGATTTTGGGGAAGACTAAAACAACAACTATTGCTAAAACTACACAGAAACTGATTTGAAAAAGATAATAAATAAATAAATAAAAATATAAACAACCACACTACTGGCTGGCTGGCTGAATTGTGTCAATCTTCTAAAAGAATTTATGTGTAGGAGTAACGTCAACTATTCTAGCCCCAAGCATTATACCCCACATACTAACCACATAGTTGATGATTCCTATACAACAAATACAAAACAAAAAATTATACTAAAACCAAACTAAAAAAAAACAAATCAACAATTTTATTAAGATATTAAGAGACAGACGACAGACAACTGTTAGTTGGTTAAACAGGCAGGCAGACAGACCGACAGCTGACTAACAAATCTTTGAAGAAAGTAAACGACAACGACAACGACACCAAAAATTATCAAAAGAGATTCCACTCCATAAACGCTGTATTATTTGTTTCTCTTTTTGAAATTTGGAAATTACTCTTGTAATTTGTTTGTGTATTGAGAATGGGTGGCAATAGTACAGCGGCATTTAGTATTGGCGGTTACATTGGTGGCACTGGTGGCAATAGCTTAGGTGGCAGTTCTGGTGGAGCTGTAGGCGGTACAGTTGCATCTGATTTAATACCAAGCACCAGTATGTTAAATTCAACATCATCCGGTATACCATATTCATGTGGTACCAGTTGGGAAGAATTTTCCGATCGTCATGCTCGTATGGCAGCTGCAGATTTTGCTAAAGCTTGTATTAACTATATAAATAGTACATTAACACCAGAGGAGGCACGTAATCTATCACATCGTAATTTTGGACAAAAATTTTTAGAATCATTTGCTGAACATTATGAAAAGGAATTCTTTCGTAGACGTAATAATTTAAAGGTAAGTGAAATGAAGTTAAAGAAATTATAAGCGTTTTATATTCTATTAACACTGGTTATGAAAAAGAACTCTCTTCTTAGAAATAAATTATCCTTTTTCTTAAATTAAACATAAATTAAGTCAATTTTAAATGATTTCATAAGGGAAACTATTCTAATTTGGGAAAATCATCAATCTAAAAAAAAAAATAATTAAGAACCAGAAGGCATTTGTAGAATGTGGTTTCAACGGATCTTCACTTGCATGAAACTTGATGTTGCCATCAATATCCCTTTCTATCTCTGAATAAATTGTGATGTTTTTTCGTTTAGAGTTTGGTCCAGTCGTATGAGTAGAATTCTTTTTTGTTGTCCAGTCTGACTCAATTTCTTGATATTAGGAAGACAAGTTAATAATAGTCGATTTTGTTTGCACATATTGCACGATTCAAAAGAGAACAAAATAAAGTTCCCACAATTTGGTTTTTCATTACGGAACGACCCGATTTACACTCACCTCAGCGACATCTTTATCAATCGGAATTTTTTTCCTTAAAAAGTTACAACCAGATACCAGCCGAACTGTTACAACAACAATACCAACAAGAAAGAAAAGTTTTCCCATCCACAAGTTTCCAAATTAGATTAAAATAAACGAAAAAAGGAAAAACTCAAAACTTTCAAATCAATTTTCTTCGATACAGATTCGCTGTGATTCAATTTCAAGAGCTTAAACAGTTTTTTGTCGACTTCCTTGGTAGGAAGTTAAGGAGAGATGTGTGTACAGCAATACAATCATCCTTCGTTAAGTTATTAGTTCAAGAGATGAACATAGTGGAGTGGAGTGAAAGAAAATTATCCATTTACTACAAATTTAAAATCACTTTCTCTGGGAACGAAGTTATTTAAAAATCACGGTATCGCTCATCTCTAATATTTAAAAGGAATTCTAAGAATATTTAACAGACACTTATATGTCTGTCTCTTAAGAGCAGTTTAGTCCTGTTCCAGTCATGGTCAAATTATTTGTTGTTTGGTTTTGGATGGGTTATCTCGCTCGATAGTAGCCAGATTTTCTAGTCCATTTGCATTTCTCAAAGATGTGAGGAAAAATCCCAAATTAGAATTTGATCTATAGACTTCCACTTTTATTCGAGTTCTCAAAAAAAGCCGTTGCAACATGATTGGTATCACATAAGGGCTTACAAAACTGCAATCTGTTGAAAATTTTTGGCTTTGATGTAGTTGTTGTAACTGCAACAAATAAACAAGTTATTAAGTTTAAGTTGCTTCAACTTCATTCCAAGAAATCAGGCAGGCCTAAAACTCCGCCCATGGATACCCTATAAGATCCAAATTCCAAATTTATAATGCTTTACTCTTCTGTTCATTATCATGCAAAATATTTAAGATTTATTTTCCAAAAAAGTTGATAATGCGGCAACAGTGTGTATTAGAGATGAGCGATATTTTCACGACTGACATTTAATCAATGTGATTGGTTATTCACTAGTAACTACGTTCTGTTTTCTTTTGTTTCGTACTCAAATGTATTTGATTTAATTTTGAGCCAGCAAAATTACTAAAAGGTGGTGCAGAGTATAAATTCGCAATACATCTAGAATTAAAATTATCCGTTTCCTACGGTGCACAGTGGGAACTCTGACAGAGACTCCCATATACAAAGAAAACAATGTCATCTGTCGTCTTTTATTGAACCCTTTTGCTTTCCGTGATTTTTTATCTCTTATAAAATAACAATCTTATGAAATACTGCGATTATTGTCACGGTGATTTGAAATCACTTATTGGGAATGATGTTATTAAAAAATCACGGTATAGCTCGTCTCTACTGTGTATTCATAAAATGAATGCATATTAGGGGATAACGTTGAGAATGATGTCAAGAACGGCCTGTGGTGTGTCTTAAGGCACATAAAAGCACACCGACTTGCTTTAACCAAAAGACTCAGTACACTCTTCAGTCTCACTGTCTGCCACCATTATTACCAATGTATAAATTCACCACTTTTAATTTGAAACATAATTTTTTTTTCATTATGGTTCTACATACATAGCAGGTGTTGTGCCATTTTGTAAGTTTTTCCTTCGCATACCACTTCCAAGATAGCATGCTATCTGAATATCATGGATGTCTGGATATCTTGCACTATCTTTCATAGTGTGTCCCGTGCTAGCCAGTGCTGGAGTCCTGAACCTTTTCAACTTATATATTCTGCTGAAGAGATAAAAACTCCGTCTTTGTCGAGGTATCTCGGAATTTTAAAGGGTTTAAATGTATTCATTGCCAAAGTTCTCGATCGTTATGTTGATTTCCGCGTTCATAGTGAACTGCTAAATTTCAAGTCAATCGTTATTGCGGTTAAAAATTTACGAATTGAGATTTTAATCTTTGCTCTAAGCTCTTGTCATAGGAAAACAATTCAAAAATTACAAACTAAACAAAAACAGTTTTATCCATATGGAAATTTTCAGTAAAAATTTCATTCGTAAATTAGAATCTCTTAAAGAAAATTTTTCGTTTTCTTTTCAGGTTGGCAATGGTATTCTTGAGGAAAGTGATTATTCCGAGGAATCACCAAAAATATTCCCCAAAGCTTTTTTCCGACGTCTGTCGTTTAAGGGTCTACGGAAGGGAAAGGTTTGTATAAAGCAAATCTCTCAAAGTCAGGCTTAACGCCTGAGAGAACAGTAATGAAAAACGTTCATTAGAATTTTCTATTTTTACAGACGCTTTTCCATAAAAGTTCCGATGAAGAGAGCATCAGTAAGAATAGTAAGAAATTTTCCAAAATTGTTGTAGAATGTCGTAAAGAAGGTATTGTCAACAATTTGACACCAGAAAGTTTGGATCAACCAACGGGTACGCAAAAATGGGAAAAATGTCGTTTGGCATTGGTTAAGGCAGTGGGTGGTTATATGTTGGAATTCTATATGCCACCAAAAGCAGCAAAGGTATGGAATTTAAATAATTTTTATTTATTCATAAAAAATCAATTCGTTATATGAATATATTTTTTTATTTTAGCCTCGTTGTGGTGTTTTTTGTTTTTTAATTTCGGAGGCTCGTGAAACGACCGCCTTGGAAATGCCCGATCGTGAAAATACATTTGTTTTAAAAGCCGACAATAATATGGAGTATGTTATTGAGGCTCAGGACTCAGCTGACATGCACAGTTGGTTGGCCACTATACGTTATTGCATGCGTACACCGCCCACTCAACAACCCACTTTAGAATCCGAAGTTATGGCGGCAGCCATGCAAACTTCACCGGTTATTTTGAATTCAAATACCAACAGCCTATTAAATGCCGTACAAAATCCTCAGTATCATCAACAAAATGCTATGGGCTCAAATGGTAACGTGGCACCCAGTAGCTCTCTATCCGAAAATGCTCTCTCAACACTACAAGCTGGTGGTGGTGGCGGTGGTACAACAGACAATGCTGTTGGCGATACACAGTGTACCACAACAGTGGGTGGCAATGATGTACCATCACGTCGTGGTGAACAACGTTTATCTTCCTCTAGTAATATAGAGCCGTGTGATGTTTTAGATCCTGATTTTGATTTGAATGTCATCGATATTACTAATGAAATGCGTCAGTATCCCTGGTTCCATGGTACATTGCCGCGTTCCGATGCAGCTCGTATGGTATTACAAAATGAGGCACAAGGTCATGGTTTCTTCCTAGTACGTCAGAGTGAAACACGTAAGGGTGAATTTGTGCTCACGTTTAATTTCAATGGACGTGCCAAACATTTGCGCATGACTCTATCCGATAAGGGTCAATGTCGAGTGCAACATTTGTGGTTCCCATCCATACAAGAAATGTTGGAACACTTCCGTCACAATCCTATACCACTCGAATCGGGTGGTACATCAGATGTTACACTCACCGAGTACATACACAATCAAGGAGTTCCTTATAATAATAATCAAACGAATGATACGAATGGCATAACGGCAACTGATAATAATGTTACACCATCAACGGCAGCAAATTTGGCAACTGGAACATCTTCAGCTAGTGTAAATGGTACATCACAACAGCAACAACAACAAGATCCATCACCGAGACATGTGAGATAGCCTAAATTTTGGAGTCCATTCAGTGTCAGTGATGATTTTTATTTTTTATTTTTTTTATTTTAATTTCTTATGATTTTATTGTGTCAGTTTTCTGATTAGGGCTTTTCGATGTTCGAGTTTCGAAATCGGAGAACGATGAAAATTAGGATGGAATAGAAGTTATAAAATTGATAAGAGGATGATATTATAGAAAATAGGTAAACGAGAGAGTTTATACTTTATTATAAAAGACTAAACGATAAATGAAGGAATAGAAGAGATGATAGACTGGGAAAACTAAGGAGTGAGATCGAAAAAATGTTAATCTAATTAAAATTAAAAAAGGTCCATTTTAAATTTAATAAATATTTTCAACATAACCCAACTTGGTCCTACAAAAAATTGGCAAAGCAAAGGTCTGCCGACAAATTAATTCCTCTTGTTATCTGAGAACTTATCCATTGATTGAAAACTAGGTATAGGTAGGAGGAATGGTCCTCATGATGTTTTAAAACCAAAAGAAAAGTATTAGTTAATGTTAATACAGGTTTAAAAACATACCAGGCTCAAAATTTCCTGACAAGAAGGAACGTTTCAAAAAATTTAGAGGCTAAAAACATAGCACGGAAATTGAAGTCAATGAATGTTGAAACATATGTTGTAGCAGCTACCTTATCAAAAGTTTTACGTTGCTGATGCTCCAGGGAATGTTAAAGAAAAAGAGCAGTGAAATCTTCCCAAAAGGTTCTTGGTAAATCAAGCAATATGCAGTTGCGGCATAAGAAGCCAATTATTTGTTCCAAAAGGCTCTATAAATACCGAAATTTATATCATGAAATCTTTATAAAAAAAAATGTTTCCATCCATAAGACATGAAAGAAACTTACTTGGCATCCTTTCATTATCATAAACAAGCCCTTGAGTGGTAAAGAATAACAATGTGTTATTTGTACCGAGATAGGCAAATCCTTCAAAGAATTTTACGTTCTCACTCTCACTAATTGTTCGATAATATTCGATACAATTTAAGATTGTAGTCTACTGAAAATGGTTTAAGTATAACGTTTGACTCAGAATCATATTCTAATCCTATTTACCGATGTCCATTCGTTGTCTGTCCGTCCGGCGGGCGGCTGTCCATGTAAATGTTTTGAACATTTTACATGTCGCAAATTTTGAGATATTTCGATGAAATTTGGTACATGTTATTTTTTTGGCTCAAGAACGAAGCCTTTTAAAAGTGGCCATGTTCGGTCCAATATTTCGGGTACCTCCCATACAAATGTCATTCAGGAAAGAGGTTTTAAACTCATAAAATCCTATTTAAACGAAATTTTGCAAAAATAAGTTTTATAATATTCTAAAGCGATGTGCCAAATTATGCGTGAAACGGTCCAATTCTTCCATGGGTCCTATACAAGCTCCCTTCCAAAAATCAATTTGAAGAGCATAAATCTCACATATACTTTGGTATTGCAATAATAACTGGTCGAATTAAAATAAATAAATAAGAGCAGGATATTATAAGAGGGTCGGTCCATAATTTCTTTTGGTTCTATATAACACCCTAGAAAATTCATTTTTAAACTCCTAAATTTCACTTAAATGTTAGTTTCAGCATAATATACTGCACCCTTAAGAATAAATCAAAAAATAAAATTATACGAGGTTCGTTCATTAATTTTTCGTAACTGCAGTTTATAAAAAAATGTGTTGTAGGGTATTACATAGTCAGCTTGACCGTCTATGACATTTTTAATTGTATATTTTATTTTTTTTAATAGTTTATATTATAGTTTATTGACTGGACTACAGCAAAGGTTTTTTACTAGACTTGAGTCAAGTTGATTTCCTAGAGTATGGTTAATAGATTAAACTATAAAGTGGACTAGGCTTAAGACCAGTTTTATTAAAAAAGCAATTGGCCGAATTACTTATAAGTCCACAATCATTTCCAGATACAGTGGATCTTGTTAACTATTTTTTTTTTTCATTACGTTAAGTTTCATTTATTTCGTTTATTTTAAGTATCTTTTATGTTTGGAATGCGTAGTTAAGTAGTATTATATTTATCCTCGTACAAGTACTGTGACTAGTTTTAAAGAAATTCATGTTTTTTTTATTTTGAAAGTTTGTATTTTTTTATTATTTTAAATTTAACATGGAATGCATCTATCTCTTTCTCTCTAAGGCATGTTGTAGTTGAATTCTTTGAAAACATTATCATAAAAGAAATGTAAGCAAAAAAAGAATAATAAAAAACAAAACAATAAATAAATTATGCTATAAATAATCAATTTTCTCCTTTTTGTTTATAGTCACAGGATGTGATATCGATGAATTGTAGTGTACGTTTAAAAACAAATGAAATGGATTTAACATTATTATTGGCAGCTGGTGTTGCAACGCGTCATACTCATCATCATCAACAACAACAACAGCAGCAGCAACAACAACAACAACATCCGCAACCTACACAATCACAACAGTATCTACAACAAACACAACAACGACAATAACATCTGTAGCCAATAATACAACAACATTAAATAATAATAATCATAATCATCAAATACTTATTAATTCCACAAATGCCAACAGTAATCAACAACAACAGCAACATCAACATCAATCACAACAACAAAATTAAATACATTCGAACATCATCAAACGACCTCTTCAAATACAGTGACAACAACAGCAATGTTTGAACAACGTACTACTCCCATACCAAATACCTTGGAAATGATACGGGCCTCATCGCCCATAACATCTGTTAATGATTCCACACAATATCTAAGAGCTTCAAGTGTATCACTACAATCACAAGCAACCGTTAGCACCACAGGCGCCACAAGTCGTCATCAACAGCCACAACATTTGCAATTTTCCGATACTACTGCAGCTACACAAAATACTACACCCCGTGCGGTGGATAATCAATATAGTTTTGTTTAGAAAGTCCTACACCCCTCTCAGCCATAGAGTTGGTAACCAGGATTATGTAAGATTATGTTTTTTTATATATTATTTAAATAAATATTTACTATTTTTTTTCTTTAAAAAAGAAACAATATTTTAGGTATTTTTCCATAAGAAAAAATCTTACTATTTGAATTGTATTTTATTTAGTTTAAATTTTATATAGAATTTTATTTAAAAATCAACATTTTAAATCAGAAAAAAAAAATAGTTTTGATTTTATTATTTTTAAATTGCGTAAAAGAAATACTGTATAAATTTTTGTTTGAGACTGTTTAATTTATAAGTAAAAAAATATACAAATATTTTTTTTTGTTTTTTCGGAATTAAGTATAACTTTTCCCATTTTTATTGTTATTTAGAATTTAGCCTAAAATGAAATTGAGCTTAATGTAATGAAAAAAACAAAAAACAAAAACAAATAATTAATGAAAATAATAATGAAACACATAATACTTTAGATTGGTAAAATATATTTTGAAAAAAAGAGTTTTTTGTTTTAAAAAATGTTGGTTTCATAGTTATCAAGTTTAACGAGAAATATTACGTCTATAATATTGTTCGAAACCTAAGCAATTTTTCTCTATTTAGTATTTATAATCTGAAATGATTATGAATGCTAAACTTCCAATCAGTTAATTTCATTTTCTTTTTAAATTCAGGCTTTGGAATTTTAAAAAACACGATTAAAAATATTCGAGAGGGTCTGTTGTTAGCCATATGAGGTTTTTCGATATGGTATTAAACTAAAGAAAACATACATTGATGTTTTCCAGAAAAATTGAATTTCAGAAAAAAATATGTGAAGAAAAAATTGATTCTTCAAATTGAAAATTAATTGTTGTTGAACAGTGTGGTGTTGTTAATGACCTCAATCATTTTTGTTTAATAAATATTTTTTAACTAAGGAATGAGATTGAAAATTCTTAACATACATAAAGGTTTACAAAAATGGAACAATATTTTTTTTTTTTTTTATTTTAATGAATTTTTTTATTAAAATTTACAAAAAAAGAAAAAAATATATTTTTATATTTCAATCATCAGTCATAAAATTTGAATAGTTTTTAAAGTGCTTTATGTTACTTTGCTTGAACAGTTATTCAATTTCCATTTTACACGGCTTTTGAACACCTTTTTTGTGTTCTTCAATTCTCTTTTAACAAGATCCCAATATCTCTCCATTGGCCTTAGTTTGGCCAAATAATACTTGGGTTAAAAGTTAAAATGATAAACTTATGTAAGGAATTTTTCCAACTCAGTCCTTATAATTAGAATAACAACAAATTATACTTTTATAAAAGTAATTATAAAACTAAAACAAAGTTTAACTCTAAGGATCGGTGTTCGAAACCTAAGAAACTTTAAAAATTGTTCTATTTTTTGTTCCGAACAAGTAGTTACGCTGAAAATCATTCAATAATAGATCCCGAATTTCTTTTCCAGATCATTTGAACATTTTTAAATAAAAAAATTCGAAATTTATTAGAAAACATTACAGAGAACAGTAGAAGTCAGTGGGAAACTTCGTAAAAATCTGAGAGAATTGGATGTGGAATCTTTGCATTATGTAATGAATATGAATGAACGTTTAGTTAGGTCATTACGCGTCACGAAAATTATAGAATGTGACTTGGGAACAGGAAAATACTTTGTGTAACTTAAAAAAAAAATAAAAATAAATGGAGGGAAGAGGAGAAAATGTATATGAAGACAGTAGAAAATTAGCAGATTGATTTAAGGAAAGTGGTAAAGAGAAGTAGTAAAAGTTAATGTCTGAGTCGGTGAAGGTGAGATTGTATAGAAGTTTCAGCTGTACCAATAGTTTTTTCTTCGGGAAAAAACTTTTCGTTTGATACAGTGTCTCTGGGTAACAATCTTGGCCGACATGTGACTCGGGTCGTTCGGGAATGTAGATCCATTTTTTCATGGGACGAGTTTAACTGCTGGCAATATTTGGTGGACCGATTGGTAGTCTAGCCAGCGGAACGAGTGCGGAAGGGGCAAGTTTGAACACACCGTTAAAAAACTAGAGAAAATGTATTCTCTAAAATCAGAGAGAAAAAGCTCTCCATATACTCTATGAATGTTTTCATAATCTGTGCCAAAAAATACACAGGGTTACGACCCCTGTGATGTGATATGAAATATTAAAATTTGCTAAGGTTTTTCAACATTGATTTTTTGTTATTGTTATAACTTTTTTAAAACTTTTCATTAAACTAGTAAAGCAGTGGGTTCTTACTGGAAAAAAATTGCTAAAGTTTCGAACAATAGTGTATATTTATATGAGATTTGATCTATAATGTGAATATACTGCATAAAAAGTCTTGAAAAAAATTGTTTTAGAAAAAAATAATTATAATTTTTATGAACAGAAATTATTTTGAGTAAAAAATTGTTTTCAATGAGAAATATTAAATTTATTATTTAAATCTTTATTTACATCTTTTTAAGTTTAATTCCTTATTAAAAATTAATAAAATTTGAGGTTAATTTTTTATATTATTTTTTACAATGTTTCCATTTTTGAATTTGATT
>PYHX02000388.1:0-39345 GCA_004302925.2 Cochliomyia hominivorax
AAAAATTATCAAATCGGTTCAGGTAGAAAAAAAGTTCCAATCCAAAATATAATTAATTTTATGACTCATTAAGTGTTCCTGTGTTATATTAATGAAAAAAACTGTTATATATTGTATTTGTATGCGTCTGTGAGTGTTTATGTACGTTTAAACGTAATTAATTCACACACATTTGTGGTGGAGGGTATTGAAGATTCGGCATAGCCGAATATAGCATTCTTACTTGTTTTTTATTTATATCTTTCTTGTTTTCCTTTGATTTCATTTATTTAATTTCTTAAACGTCATCAAAAGACGCCACTTGGCCATTAAACTGATAAATTTTTGTTTTGTTTCTTCTTAGGCCTATTTTTAATTCAATATTCGACATTTATTCGACTCTCATCATTTTTTCAATACAATATTAATGTTAAAATGACGCCACTATTTGAAGTTCTTTACTTATTGTTAGAAATTATTACTTTTTCTTCATTTCTTAATCAATTTCTTTAATATTGAGAAAAATAAAACTCCCCGAATAAAAACAAATACCCCCGGTCTACTCGGAAATGACATGCAATTTTGATATCAGTCAGCAAAAGAGGAGGCAGCTTATATTGAGTCATATTTGTGGTTTTAGACTTCAAAATAAAGTCATAAAAAATTATTATTTTTTTTTCAATTTTATTTTGTTTTTTACAAAAAAATAACACAAATTTATTCATTTTCAAAATAACGACTTTTATTATTTTGATTGAAGTTTAAATTTCTTTTTATTAAATGACGAGGCTTTTTTCAAATAAATTTATGAATATTTTAAACGAAAATGTTTTCAAAATTTCATGTAATTTTTTAAGAAATTTAATTAAATTATTTTTTAAATTATTTAACAAAAACAAATGTTTTACATTTAGTTAAAGTTTAAAGTTACTGAGTAAATTAATAATCTATATATTTAGAAATTTTTAATAGTTTAATAAATTTTTCTACTTAATGTTTAGTTCAAATAATTTAATATTTGATTTCTAATACATTATAGTTTTAGTTAATGTATGATACAGGTTACAAAAATGAAATCGATTTGATTTGATTTCTGCTTTGTTCCAAATATGCATCAGTGATGTTCGTGATTAGATAAATTGTTGAGTCGATGATAACAGGTTTGCTACCGTATTATCAAAAATAAAATCTGCATCTCGGTTGCGAATATGCACTGATGTTTTCACATTTAAACAGACCCATGCAAAAATATTTGATATAAATTGACTAAAAAATACAGGACATTTATTTAGACTTGAATGTGTTCTTTGTTAAAATCTTCAAATTATTTCAAATATCTGCTCTCTTTCAGGATTAAATAAATTAATGTTAAATAGAGTTAAGTAAAACATTTCATGGATTATGGTTATTATACGTTTTCTATGTAACTTTTAAAGCGTTAGATATCCTGATAAAGTTCCACATGATTATAGCCGCGTGGTTTTCGAGTTAATTTGAGGGACTATAAGCCCCTATCTGGTGTGGGTTGTAGGAAGCGAATCTCCAAAAAAATCACTAAACTTCATTTATTAATTGAGACAGAAAAATTTTATATAGAAAGTCCTTGCAAAGCTATATAAAAAGAAAGTAAGAATGATATTTTTAGCTATAACGATCTATAACACCCTTCACCAAATGTATACAGTATGATTCAATAAAATGGCACACACACACTAAAACACCTTGTACACATACAAACTAAAACTAAAAAATATTGTCGCAACAAACCATATGAATAAATCCGTTAAAAAGTTAAATTAATCTAAAGAATGGAACTTGAAAAAGGCGTTTTATGGATTTTTTTTCAAAAAGTTATCAATATATTTTGACTGACAAAATCAATTTTGATATTTAATGAAGAATTCTTAACGAATCGCACGTAAACTAAACTCAAATGTACTAGGAACAATGATTTGCAATGGTCACAAGCCCAATCTAAATTTGGTCAATTAAAAAAATAATAATTCTTATTTCAAGTTCTGTAAATTTTCTTTAATTTATAGCAACAATTTTTTCAGCCCCAATAATAATTCATACGGTTTGTAATACGTATATTTTCGCATGGAAATGAAATGGAAGTGAAATATGCAGTGTTGTAACCTAAAAAATTTAGAAACTACTAATACTATAGAATCACTAAAACAAACCATTTCACCAATTTTTCTACGAAAATTAACGTTTTTAAAGCGGATAAAACAATTTTCTTAGTTCTATAGTAGAACGTCCAAATTTGAAAAAATTACGTTTTCTTACGTTCAAAATAAGACTGAAAACTCTTTATATAACTCCAAGAAAAATGAATGGAAATTAACGTTTACTTTTACTTCGTTACTTCTGAAATGAAGTCAACTTAAATTACATAGAAAACATTATCGGTATAAAGGTATTTGTGTTATTAACTCAAGAACTTAATTCTAACCAGCACCATATTTTATCGCCATTTTTTATACCCTCTACCATCACAAGTGGTATATTTAGTTTGTCATACAGTGTGTAACACAGACCCCATAAGGTATATACATATATTCTTGCATCCAATCAAAATCTGAGTCAATTTAGCCATGTCCGTCTGTCTATCTGTTCTTGGCACCCTCACATCCACAATAATTGACAGAGTTCAATGAAATTTAGCCTTTGTATTTGTTATAGTCCTGAAAAGTGATTCTGTGTTGTATTAAAGAAAAACGATTTAATTTTGTGAGTGTATGTGTGTGTATGTACGATATATAGCGCATTAACTTACACACACTTTTAGTGGAGGGTATTAAAGATTCGGCATTTGCGATTGTATCATTCGTACTTGTTTTTATTTTAAACATTTCAATAATGACCATTATCAGTGAAAGCACACGCCTCCAGAAGAAACGAAAACAACAACGAAATCAATGCACATTTTACAAAATAATCACACACTCATGTATAAAAGAGTTTAATACATGATTTTGCACACAAATACTTGTTTTAGTATGAACTGCAAAAAAAGTAATAAACTCACAACTAAACTGAAATACAAAAACAAAATGGCTGAAAACTTAAACTAAAAAAACGTTGTTGATACAACTTTATTATGATGGATTTATGGACTTTTTCTTTTTCCCATGATTCTTAAGATTTTGATTTCTTTCCCAAGATTCACTTTAACATCAAAAAAAAAAAATAACTTAAAATATGTTGTTTATTAAATTGAACTAAAACTAATTAACTAAATTATTATTACAGGCATCAAATCATAACATAAAATGGGAATAATGTTTACTAATGGTGATCAGCAGAGAAAGGGACAAAGGGATGGAGGCACTTAATTGTGATACTAACAAAGAATTGTTTTTGTAATGTTTATTAATGCAAAAACAAACATAAAAAGCACCGACTTAAGAATAAGAAACATTAAATTAAAAAAACGAAAAAGAGCGAAAACGAAAAAAAAACATATGAAATCGAAAATGATTAATGAATTTTTGTAATTTGTGTAAAATTATATTTTCACCTTAAATATTAAATACGCAAAATGATTATTACAAGTAAATAAATTCCGAAATAAAGTAATAAATGAAATTCGACCGAAATGAGGGAAACTTAATATGTTTTCAGTTTAATAGTTATGGTTGAATAGCAAAATTTTCAAAATTTCACATTTTTTATTTCTTCCGAGTGATTTATGGTGAATTAAGAGAAAATATCAATAATATTGATTCTTAATCTTTGAAATTCTGTTTAAATAACTAAATATGTCAATATTAGTTGCTAAATCGCTAAAAAATAAGAGAATTTTAAAATAATTTAATAGTGTACATTGAATACCCTCTAAATTTGATAGTGTGAACCTCATATGTGGTGCATTCATTTGCCTTTAATAGTCTCCGATGTGAATATGATTAAATGTGCTATATTTATCTTACAGATTTTGAATATTCAACACCAGGAATTTTGGAATATTTTGGATTTGAGACCTCATACCACAAACAAGTATAATGTGAAGTTTTAAACATTATGTAGCATTGGCATTGAATAATCGCAATCTTTACCAAAATCAAAGAGATCATCTAGCAAAATTATGTCCGAAGCCGTTATCCATAACGTGAAGGTAATGTTTTTATTTGGTGGGAGCAGAAGTATATTTTGTATTACGAACTATTAAATTTCACTCAAATAATTGGAATATAATTAATGTCTTGATCCAAGCTTCCAAAGTAAACCATGAATTCCGAGTCTAAAGCAATTGAGACTTAATAACATATTTAATCCAAAATATCTAAATTCATCTCACAAATATATGTAGAATATTTTTACAGGTGTGAATTCTTGCATTAAAATTTATTCTGAAAATTTCCAATACTCCAGATTTAACGTTCTAAAAGGCAGCCACACACGTGATGATTAAATAAAATTAAATAGATTTCATATTAATATGCCTCATTAGTATAACGAAAATATTAATTAATTAAAAAAAATACTCACATGATGAAAACCGCGAATGGATACAAAAAATAGCATGATTAATGAAATCATTAACTTTCAAACAGGACATCATACCAGTATAGAAATATTATTATTATTATTATTTCGAAATTATGTCCATATTTATATTAAAATATTTAATAAAGCAACTGCGCCTAAAAAATATAAAGAGAAATACTTGCAAACACAAAAATACATGATTTTTTGCTATTAAACTTTTGGCTTTTAACATTAATAAACCATTTTAGGAAAGAAAGGACCTCAACGTAATCAGAAATAATTAACATTTAATTATCAATAAAATAATTATACAACAACAAAACAAAAAACATATGGAGGCTAAAACTTGAAATACACTCCCGTTGCACAGTTTCCAAACCCAAAAAATAGAAAAACAGCTAAATTACAAATAATAGAGAAAAAATGGACTCGCCTAAAATGAAATGTAAACAAATTCACTATTTATTTCAAATTGTTAAAATTATTTAATAAAAAAAACGAATGAAAATTACATAAAAATCACATTTTAACGCTCAAGGTGGTCTTACTTTCTTTTAATATTCGGACATTAAAAGTCATCAACTGAAATTATATTATTTTTATACCCTCCACCACCACAAGTGGCGAAGAGGGTATATTAACTTTGTCATTTCGTGTGCGACGCTAACAAGGAATCAACTCAAACCCCATAATGTATAGCGTTTCTGTTTTTGGCACGCTCACATCCACAGTTATTGACAGACCTATTAAAACCAGCGTAATCGTATAATATCGTATATAGCAAATAAAAAATATAGACCGATATCTGAGGTAACCTTTAAATTCCTGAGAAGAATTTTCGTAAAACTATCAATTATAATTCAAAAAATTAGAACAAGATTTAAGCATAATATAAAGTTATATGTACTGCATTATCATTTTAAAAATTATCAAAATCGGTTCAGTAGATCAATGTTTGTAGCCATAAATATAACTAATTTTATTATTCATTAAGTAATCCTGTGTTACAATTAAGAAAATCGTTTATATAAAGTACGCCTTTGTGTGAGTGTGTATGTGCAAAACATAATGTATTTACTTCATACGCATTTGTGGTGGAGGTTATTGAAGATTCGTTATAACGGAATATAGCATTCTTATTTTTTATTCCATTCCATTGGTGTATGTATATATATATATATGTGTGTGTGTGTGTGATATGTCATAAGTATGGTAAATTAAATTTACACACACATCGTAAATTTACATTAAATTGCAATAAAATTTATTTATTTTTATTTTTTCTGTTTCTTTTACATTTTTCCCCTTTTTTTATTCTTTGTCATGATGTTTCTTTTGAATTCAGGTTAAAAGAAAATTCTTAATCATGTATTTGTGACCTGAATTAGTACAATATGCCGTTCAAAGGAGAAAGAGGGAGAGGGTGATGTCCTTAAATATACATTTACTTATATCAATATATGACTTTGTTTGTGGTCATTCTCTTAAGAACATTTGTTTTGTGGTTCAATCATTTTACCTTTCTCCTCTTTGTGTTTTAATAACCGTTAGTTAACATGTCATACTATTGTTGTTTGACTTGACATTTATACATGTATTTATTTGATTTATGTTTACAAATACTTGCATATACACACATGCACATCCATTCATATATACTGAAACATATGAGTAACAGTTGTTTGATGTCCTCTTGAATTTTTTGTCGAATTACAGTGGGCAAGAGAACTGCAAAAAATGGTATGTTAAATTAAAACTGTCATAAAGCTAATATTCTTCAGAAAATGTATGCAGAAAAAAATTATAATCAGTTTTATTTGACGAATGTGATTTTATAGATGATTTTATTTTTACACCCTCCATCACCACAAGTGGTGAAGAGTGTTGCGCTAAGAAACATTCCTAATCCATTCTTGCATTAAATCAAAATCTGAGTTGATTTAACTAGTTATGTCTGCCCGTCTGTCTGCTTGTCTCTCTGTCTGTCAGTTTGTTGTTGGCACTCTCACATCTACAATAATTTATATATTTATATATTTGCTATTGTCCTGAAAATATTCCTGCTTTAAACGAGAAAATTCGGTTCAATATATTAAATGATATAGACCGATATCTGAGACAGCCTCTAAGTATATGAGAAGATCATCCATAGAATTTTCAGTAATAAATTGAAAAATAGTAATGAGATTTTGCCGCAATATTAAGCTATATGTACCTCATTACTATTAATGAGTAAAATCGGTTCAGTAAAAAATCGGTTATAGTTATATGTTATATTTAACAAAAGCTTTCATATATTATATTCGTTTGCGAGTGTGAATATACGTAAACAGTATTTACGAAACAAAACGTATTTACTTCGTACGCATTTGTGTTGAAGGATTTTGAAGATTCCGCATAATCGGCTAAAGTATTCTGATTTGTTTCAAAATATAAATTTAGTTTCTATGAAAAATAATTTGTAGTATTTTTTGTTAAAATAGTTCAATTATAAATTTTCTTTTAACAAATGTGTTTTAACAATATTTATGTAAATGAATTACTTCTCTTTTTATGCAAATTTTTCAATATATTTATTAGCCACTTTTTTAAGCCACTTTTTTAAGCCACTGTTTCTTGCACTCCAAGAATTGGCAACACAGCGCCTGTATATCTTTTGCTGTCAAATCCACATCCACAATAAGTAACAGAGATTTTTTTGCGAGTGTATATTTGAGTGTGCATGTGCAGGGGTATTAGAGTTTTGGCATAGCCTATCATTCTAATATCATTCTAATTTGTTCTTATTTTATATTATTGACCACAATACTGTCAAAAATTTTATTTCCTTAAAAATGATTTTTTCAGTTATGACAACTTTCAGCAAATGAGTGATGTGAACAATTCGATTCTTATAAAATTAAAGTTTTAAACTTCCTAAAAAATTTCAACAACTTTTGTCCCACCGTTGTGTTGAATTGAAAAAAGGGCGCGTTAATCATTTTTACCACGTGTTGAGTCAAATGAAATTCGCAGTTTTAATGTCAAATATTTTGTGAGTTTTTTCTTTTTGATTTATTATAAAAATAGTTTTCATATTAAATATTCTATTTATATTCAGAATTATAGTTACAAATATTATTTCGTTTTAATGTTTTTAATGTGTTCAAATATAAAAATGAAAAAAAACGGATATTAAAATTAGGAAACAGAGAAGAAAAGAAAATATGTGCGTGTAGAAGTGAAGCAAAATTTGATTTATAATGAAAATTAAAAACAAAATGCAAATTATAAAAAAAAATATTTTAATTTAAATTGACAAAAAACGCACATCAAATGATTTATGTGAAAAGTACTAAAAACATAAATCGTAAAATAAATTTTATATTTAAATTAATTAAAAAATAAAGAATGAAAAATTCTTAACACACGTTTTTTATTAAAAACTTTTAAATCAGATATTATTTAATTATTTTTTGATCGAGTTTTCTTTATCAAACATGTCAATCATATATAAATACTCAAACGGTTTCCAATGGGAAAACCAGGTTCAGGTAGAAGGAATGGTCCACATGATGTTCCTAAGCCCAAAATAATAGAAAGGATATTTTAAAGAGTTTCCCACACATGCGGTAGAAAAGCAGACCGATTAGGTTAATGCTCGGAGATTTGAAAACATAAAAGACTAAAAATTTCTTGACAGTAACTCCAAAAAATAAGAGGCCAAAAACGGAGCACGGGAATTGAAGACAAGTTTAAAAAAATACTTTTTCTGCATTTTAGATGACAAAACCTATGTTACAGCAGATTTTTTCCCAACTTTCTGATTTAAAATTTTAAGTTGCTGATGCTCGAGGGAATGTTGAACAAAAGTTTAGTACATAGCAGTAGTCAAAAGTTCTCCCAAAATTCTTGACATTACAAATCATTTTTGCAAAAGGAATGTTTAAATTAAGAAATGTTTACAAAAAGGCTGCTTCCTCTCATAAGACTGAATAATATCTCCACTTATTTTTGACTGATTTTTCCCATGTTAATATGAAAAACATGTCCTCGAATGGTATAATAACACCAATGTGATATTTATGGCAAAGAAGCCAAATTCTCCAAACTGCCCGGAACTAAGGCCAGTTGACCGAAAAATGTGAAAAAAAAACTATAAAAACGTTAATGGAAGAGTTTTCAAAAAAGGTTTAAAATTTCATCACCACACAGAAAAAAAAACATGAAGCAAAATCGACATTGAACATAGTTGATTTGAGATTAAATAACTTGTTTTCATTTAGTTAAAATAAAACGTTTTTACGTTTGTGGTGTATTAATATTGTGCATATTCGAATCCTTCAGTATAAATAAAAATATACAAAGATAAATTTTTTAAATTACTTTTAAGTAGTAAAACTGTAATATCGAGTCAAGTTTTTGTTAAAGTCGGAGTAAATTAAAATAGTTTTATCTTTTATTACGTCCTTTCTCAGTAGCATTTTTGGCTTATTATGATCATGTATAAAATTTAAAGAAGGGACTCCATCTTAACAAATAAAGGATTTCTTGCTATAGTACCTTGTTTAGATTGGAGTGAAGTGAAATTTCAGCTAATTGATCTTTTTATCACTGTCTCTGTTGTAAATTGTTCTTACTGTTGTAAGTGCCAGTCCAAGACCTCTTTCTGTATTAACAGCCTTTTTTTTATTTTCTTTCAAATGTTTTCCTATGTTACTTGACATTATATCATACGTTATACCGGGAAGCCACTGTAATAATTAAAACAAGTAAGAATGCTATATTCGGCTATGCCGAATCTTAAATACCCTCCACCACAAATTCGTGTAAAGTTAATACGTTAGGTTCCATAGACACACATATACTCACAAATGTATATAACACAGAAATACTTAATTAGTCATAAAATTAGTTACAATTTAAGCTATAAAATTTTTCTATTAACTGCCTTTTTTCTACCAATTTTCATTGTGAGCAGACAAAGAGATTGACGAAAATCGATTGAGATTTTGACTTGATGCAAGAATATATACATTATGGGGTCTGAAATAATTCATTCTTAGCGTTACACACAGAATGACAAAGTTAATATTCTCTCTCTACCACTTGTACTGTGGAGCATATAAAACAAAAAATATGCTTGTTATAAGCTCAAAACTATTTTCCGGGAAGGGGTCTTATATGTAGCTCCCATATAAGACCCCTTCCCGAAGTTTGGACCAAGATTGTTCATATTTATAATATACTTTGTTTATAGTTAGAAAAATCATTGTGCTAAATTTTAATGGAATTGATCTTTATTTAAATGTTTTATAAACTCTAATCCGTTTTCCGAAAATCCCGTTATAAGGGAGCTATAGGAAAATTTGGACCGATACAGGGCAAATTAATATAATATCTTCAGAACAGTTAGCAAAATAATTGTGTCGACTTTCAGTAGAATTGGTCTTTATTTACTCGGGAAGGGGCCTTATATGGGAGCTATATCAAAATATGGACCCATGTAAATAAAACTTAATACATATATTTAAAATAGCTAGAAAATCAATTGTGCTAAATTTCAAAAGAATTGGTTCAAATTTAAAAGTGTTATAAGCTGTAAATCATATTCCGGGAAGGGGCCTTATATGGGAGCTATATCAAAATATGGACCCATGTTAATAAATTTTATAACATATATTTAAAATAGCTAGAAAATTAGTTGTGCCAAATTTCAATAGAATTGGTTCAAATTTAAGAGTTTTATAAGCTATAAATCATATTCCGGGAAGAGGCCTTATATGGGAGCTATATCAAAATATGGACCCATGTAAATAAAATTTATAGTATATATTTAAAATAGTTAAAACAATAATTGTGCCAAATTTTAAAAGAATTGGTTCAAATTTAAGAGTTTTATAAGCTATAAATCACATTCCGGAAAGGGGCCTTATATGGGAGCCATATCAAAATACGGACCCATATGAATAAAATTTATAGTATATATTTAAAATAATTAAGAGATTAATTTTGCCAAATTTCAAAAGAATTGGTTCAAATTTAAGAGTTTTATGAGCTATAAATCACATTCCGGGAAGGGGCCTTATATGGGAGCTATATCAAAATACGGACCCATGTGAATAAAATTTATAGTATATATTTAAAATAGTTAAACAATTATTTGTGCCAAATTTCAATAGAATTGGTTCCAATTTAAGAGTTTTATGAGCTATAAATCAAATTCCGGGAAGGGGCCTTATATGGGAGCTATATCAAAATATGGGTCCATATTAATAAAATTCACAATATATATTTAAAATAGTTGAAACAATAATTGTGCCAAATTTCAAAAGAATTAGTTCAAATTTAAAAGTTTTATAAGCTATAAATCATATTCCGGGAAAGTCCTTATATGGGAGCTATATCAAAATATGGACCCATCTTAATATAATTTATAACATATATTTAAAATGGCTAGGAAATAAGTTGTGCCAAATTTCAATAGAATTGGTTCAAATTTAAGAGTTTTATGAGCTATAAATCACATTCCGGGAAGGGGCCTTATATGGGAGCTATATCAAAATACGGACCCATGTAAATAAAATTTATAGTATATATTTAAAATAGTTAAACAATTATTTGTGCCAAATTTCAATAGAATTGGTTCCTATTTAAGAGTTTTATGAGCTATAAATCATATTCCGGGAAATGGCGTTATATGGGAGCTATATCAAAATATGGACCAATGTTAATAAAATTTATAACATATATTAAGAATGGTTTAAAAATTAGTTGTGACAAATTTCAGTAAATTATCTTAAAAATTGCGGTCCATATGACACAAAGAGTTTGGGGTGTATCAAAATTTTGCATATTATAGCCTATAACTTTTTTCCGGTTAATCAGATTTTGATAATTTTTGGCACGATGATGAAGCACGTGTAATTGTATGCTAAAATTAATTTTTTGTTTTAGTCCAATTACATTTTTAGAAGAAATTATAGGAGTTCATTTTTGAAATTTTGAGGTTGTTTCAGATATCGGTCTATAACTTCCTTGCTTATAAACCGATATAGCTGGTTTTAAATAGCAAACTGCTTAGGACAATAACAAATAATGTGGCCAAGTTTTATTGAATTCGGTCAATTATTCTAGGCGTGAGAATGTTTCCAACAGACAGACAGACGGACAGACGGACAGACGGACAGACGGACATAGCTAAATCGACTCAGTTTTTGATTTGATGCAATAATATATATACATTGTTGGGTCTGAGATGATTCCTTCTTGGCGTTACATACAGAATGACAAACTTAATATACCCTCACCACTTGTGGTGGTGGAGGGTATAAAAATCAAATTGTTAGTTGGTAGTTTCGTTTTATTAACATGTATGTATATATGTATGTATGTATGTATGTATGTATGTATGTATGTATGTATGTATGTATGTATGTATGTATGTATGTATGTATGTATGTATGCTTATTAAGAAATTGTCGATCTCACTCCCTAATAATTGTTAATAGAAGAAATTAATGATAATTAAATATTGAAATTATTTAGTTTTATATTCAGATAAAACAAAAATTCTCATTTTAAAACTTTCAATTTGTTATTTAAAATTTATTTTTGTCCTTGTAATTTTGTCATTCGAAAAAAAATATATTTTTTTAAATAATTAAATTTTCTTAATATTACAAAATGTAACTTGTTTTTTTTTATATAAAATTATATTCATTTAAATAGTTATAAAATACAATCTAAAAAAAAATCCACTAAAATCCACTAAAATACACTTTAATTTATTCTAAAAGACCTTGTTGTAATCTGGTCAGATTAACTTAAATAAAAAACACTTGTTGCTTTATTCTTCAGTTTGTTTAAACATATAATTTATTTATATTTTAAGTTTTTTTTCTATTTTTTAATTTTTTTGTTTCTATTTTATTTATTTATTATTTTGAACTAAAATAAATTCTTAAATAAAATAAAACAAAAACAATGAAAATATCAGCAAATGAAATAGAAAAACAAGTTTTTTTAAGAAAAATTTAAATTTTTTACATTTTAACAAAAAATAATTAAATAAACTTAAAATAGCAACAAAAAAATATTTAAATATTACGAATGCGATGTGAAATAAAAAGGGGGCATAAATTAGGCAAAAATGCCCTTTTGTCTTTTGTTTATTATTAAAAAAAAAAGATCATTAAGACTTTTGATATTATTTGTTGGTGCCAATAATTTAAAAGATATTTAGTGAATTAATATTAAGGAGTGAGATCGAAAAATTCCGTTTAAAATCTATCACACTTATGGACAGGAAGTTGCGAAAAATCGCACGAACATATTTTTCATCATCCATTATACAGCCAGAATATTCTTTGTAGAAAACTTGACTTCAATTTTGGTTCTCTCTTTTTGGTCTTAACATTTTAAGAAACGTTCCTATCAGTAATTCTTTGAGCCTTGTATGTATTTCATCTTGCTTTAGCTTTAACTTTTCGTACTAAATACTCCAAACTCTTAACAAACCTTTCCTACCGGATGTGATAAATGCTACATATTTTAAAAATGCTTTCTGGCTTTAGAAACTCTGCCATATTGAAAATAATTGGGAGAATCGAACAATTAGTTTCCGAGTTATACACAGAAACATATTTTCGATATATCACCGAATTGAAAGCTTTAAATTATTTTAACTAAAATCAGTCGTTCAAAATCATTTACACCTTTTTTATATTATTCGATTAGAATTCTGAAGTCACTCACAAATTTCTCACGTATTGAATAATTTAACAAACAAATTCCCTATGAACACCGTCAGATGGTACACCCTAACACATTCATCTATTGCATCGTCACCAAGTGTAAGGCAAGGAGACAGTGAAAACTATGTGTGCATATGTAAATGGCCACTGGCAAAACAACAAATTTGATAGGATAAAGTGATATCAAATAATACGTTTAACCCCTATAATCTCTATAGAAGGACATTATTTTATTTCTAAAAAAGATCTCATGTCAAAATAGTCATTGACTAGTTAGTGGTGTCTCTTTTTACTGTATCGGATGATTACTTCGTGATCGTCATAAAAAACTGATAGGAATTCTAACTTGTACCCTTTAACTTTATAAGTAAATTTCGGAAGCGAACTTAACATGGAGACTTGGTCGAAATGTATTCCGATTTTTACCAAATTTAACATTAGAGTACACGAAACTGATTTGTGTAAAATTTTATAACAATTGTTACATAATTAACGTTTCTGTGAGTATATAAATACAATTTCGATAGAAATTCGTATTGGTGCTACACTGAACCAAAAAAGGTTGTAAACATAATGAAAAAGGCTGTAGAATTGAAGAAAATTAGGTTAAATATCAGCCAACGAAACCTTTATTCATCATAACGAAAATGTTCGTTAATTTTTCGTAAATTCTTCAAATTGACAAAAAATTGTCAATATGACTTTTTGAATTCTTTAATGAAAAACCAGTTCATATGAATAAATATTATTCAATTTAAATAATATATTTGGTCCCAATTACTTTTTTCAATACACGTCGATTTGTAAAATATCTCTCGAGATCTTAGACTGTGGAGAATTTTTGTGAAGCAAAGTGCACCGGGAAAAAGCGAGTTTTAGATAATAAATAAAAAGTGTAAAAAATGTAATTGACAACTAAAAATAGTGCAATGTCAATAAGACGGTGGTGAGCCGACTGGCTTGTATATCTGATGAAAAGTTACTTACATGTTTGTAGATCAGTTTATCTTCCATTTGCATTTTTATGAATTTAGAATGTTCAATAAAATATTATCCTCCTGTATGTACATCTATAATCTGTTTCAGTTTACATTTTCTTTGTCATATTTTATTTAATGTGATAAAAAGATATAAAAAATTATTTGAAAAATAGTTAAATTAACAAAAATTTTATTCAAATTAAAGTCATTGAATTGAATCAATTTGTGTGTTATTTTACTTACGATGCGTTAATGCCGTTTTTACTAAATATCTCTTAGTATAACATATTTTTCGTTAATTTTATTCAATTTAACATCTTTTAATACAAATTTATTCAATTTATTTTAGTATGTTTGAAAAAAATTCTTCAATTTAAAGCAAAATTATGTTAATTAGAATAAAAATCTGTTTCTTTAACCATTTTTTCGTTTTTTACGAAAAATGTTTGTTTATATTACCTCAGACATTTGGTTCAGTGTAGGCGAAATCATGGACCGATTACAACAAAAAACATGATTCGTCTTTAGGTCTAACTAACGCTTACACTTTTCCAACTGCTGCATTTTATTATGAAAACAATTCTTATAATTTTAGCCAAAGTTTAATCAAAGTAATTAAATTTTTAACTTAAAATCATAACAAATTAACTCTATCGGATGTTATAAGTTCATTTAAATAGACCATTTCTCTGATATATCAAAAGATAGACGTTGAAACTTTAAAATTTTTCCATTTTCTTTGATATTTCCATGGATTTTTTTCTAAATTATTTATGAAATATTTTGTTGTAGGGTACATAGAAATGTACAGATATTTATGTATGTTTCTGAAAAAAAAAATTCAAAATATAAAATCCAACAAATTATCAAAAAAAAAAAAAAAAAAAATACAAAAAAAAGACACGCATGTCTTAAATTAAAATTCTATGCTGAATATAAAAAATTAAAAAAAAAACTATTCAAAATGACTTCATGCGTTTGTATGCGTATGAATACATTTTGCTGCTGCTTCTAAGTTTTTTTTTTTTTTGTTTCTAGAAAGCAAAAAAACTGCGTGATTTGATTACCTCATCGCTAGAGTGAATAAATTGTTGTTGTTTTTTTCTATATAATTTTTTTTCTTACAAACAAACATCAGTATTGTATTAACAATAATCATCATAATAATGATAATGATGATGATCATCATCAGAAACATCATTATTATTTTCATCTAGTATTAATTCAATACAAGTATTTGCTTTACGCATAGAACACAAAAAACACATACCAACATATATACAACATACATTCATACGTACTCATACACAAACAAATTCAATGAAACGCACTGTTTTAAACTTTAAAGCACAAATCAGCAACAACAAAACAAAATAGAAAAACGCACAACAAAAAACTGCGTGCGGTTTTACCAGCTCAACTAACGATGAACGGCCAGAGAGATAGACAAACGGATGGATGGTCATATAGATGCGTATAGCGCGAGCAGCATAGAATTTCGACGATCACCAACAACAGCGCCAGCAGCAGCAAATACAAGAACAACATAAATAACAATAGCAATCATCATTATCGCCATCAGCCAACCGCTGAAACAATAACAAGAACAATATTATTATTATTTTTATTTTACTACTTATTACATGTAGTTGTTGTATTTGTTGTTACTGCTGTTGTTGTTGTTGGTATGTTTTATTTTTCTATTTCAGAAGATTTTGTTTTAGTTTATTTCTGAGGAATTGTAAAGACAACAACAACAAGATCAGCAGCAATTTTATTTTTGTTGTTCTATTAAAGCAAATTGTTTTTGTATTATTTTATGCACATGCAAGTGTATGTGTGTAATTCTATAATTCTCTTTTACGTATGTTGTTCTTATTTTTTCATAGTATTTGTACATATATATTTCTTAATACTTTTGTTGTTGTCATTGTTGTTGCTATTATTTTCTCAATATATTTGTGTACTAAAAAAAGAAATGGTCTAGAAGAGAAATCGTAATGTGGAGGAACTACAACACAACAGAACTGGTATGACAACATTTTAATTAATGATCATCACTCTTAGAAAAATGAAGAAACTAGAAAAAACTAAGCAGCATATCATGGAATAAAGAAGTTCTAGACCGATTGCATTATTCCCTATAATACCTAGAAGATGATTAATTATGGACTTATGTCATAAAATCTGTTTTGACTACGAAGAAGAGCTTTATAAATTGATCAAAACAATGTTAGAAGGTACAAGATATGGGTTTCAAAGAGATTTCCCATCTACGGTTTCCAAATAGTTTTCAACCGAAATTGCAATATATTTTCTATTATGGTGAAATAAAGAACGATTTCCTAAATCATTGTTCAATACCAAAGCAATTTTTTCCTACCAAGTACTTCCTTCAGAAATTTCATTCCATTTCTTCGATAACTATTATAATACAAAAAAAGATTTATTTTAAAAATCGCTGTTTAAAACCTAAGCAACTTTATATTCTACTTTGTTTCCTACGATCTCTATACACTTTTTGAGCACAAACTTGTAAAAGATTCGTGTGAATATAAGTTGGCATAGCTTTCTGCTTTATTTTTAGGTAGTTTATTAGTTTCGGATTACTTCTAAAGTTTCGTATTCAAGTTCTCTTTTTAAAAATGCCAAAGAGGTTCTCTATGGGATTAATATTAGGGTACTGAAGTGGACAATACAAGACTTAGACTTAGATCCCATTAGCTGTTAACTTATCTTTGAATCATTATCATGCTGAAACACCTATCGCAGTGGTATTTTTTCACTCTGCATAAATATCCCTGGAAGTCAAACGGTCCACATATATTTGGATTTCTATAAAGAGACCAACTCAAATCATGGTAAAACTGATTAAAATCCCCCGTGTATGCATGCATTTCTTGTTCAGATCTTGAAACAAATCGCTTCACTTATATATTTTACATCATTTGACAAATATTACGATGGAAAGAGATCGTTTCAAACTCATCAACACAACCACAAACGAACCCATCCTCTTGCGATGTTGTAGGGTATGACAAATGAAATTGTGTATCGTAGGTCGGTCATACGCACTAAAGAACAAAATTATGTTTAGAATTTAACAGATGACGATCAATGATAATGAAGACTGATTCAAAATATTACGCATTTCATAATATTTATGGAATAGAATGAATGTCATTTCTATTTTATTCCATTAATTCTTTTTAATTGTAATTTAAAAATTAATTTATTTTTGTATATTCAAATATTTACTTCAATTTGATTAATATTTTAATAAGAAAAAAGTTTATTAAGATCATTTGTAAAAAATGGAAAATAAAATAACAACTTATTTAATAAAAAACGGATGAATCTTAACACCCAAATGAAAAACTTGAAACTTTTTGGTAGTAAAAACTATATTCTAGATTTGGCGATTTTTCAAATACAAAGATTTATATGTGATATGATTCCAACAGAAACTGTTTGGAGAAGAGTAGGTTTTTTTACTTAACAACCATCTGGACCAAACTTTATATCTATTGCCTCAATCGATTGTTTCATTCGTTGCAGAACAAACTTACGGAATTACAATTTTACTTCTGAGCAGTTTATCATTTCTTATCTCAAAACCGAAAAGGTTTCTTGTGGAAAAATCAATGCAAAAATATAATATAAAATAATGGCTTGCGATGACCAATATATATTCCAATAAAAAATTATAATATTTGACTCAGCATTTGGATTGTACAGTGTTTTAATTTGCGATACAGAACTCCCGATAACTGAAACATCGGAAAAATCGGACTGATGATAAAGTGAAAGTAATATGATCACATCAAATAATGATAGCGGTACTGAACCGAACAGGTTTCATAAACTCTTTCTCATGTTTAGCTGAAACACTAACTAAAAATAAAAGTCCATTGAAATTGACTAAATTTAACTTGAGGAAACCTATTTGTGCACAATACAGTAAATTAACTTTCCGAAATGACAAAAATAAATTTTAAGATATTTGAAAAACTCAGTACAGAAATTGAGCTTTATATAGTAAATTTTTTTTCAAATTGAAAAAAGTCGATAGAGTGAAGAAAATTCAACACGATTTTATTGAATTTTTCCATTTTTACTTTTGCTCATCTACACCCTGTATTATCAACTTGTGTCAATTTTTCAGAGATTTTTTTTAAATATTTTTAATTAACCTAAAACATGATAATATAAAATAATAAAGCGATATGGAATGAATATGGATGTATTTTGAGAGCATTGTGTGGTATTTTAAAAAGGGATCTAAAAAATAGAAAGAAAGAAAGAAAGAATATTAACTTTTTTCAGGGACCTTTTGTGATCCCCATTAGACATTGCAACAAAATTCAGTCGGATTCGAACTTATGCTAATGCAGTCGAAAAATCCATGTTTGTCTTTATGAAAACACTTCTAGTAACTTTGGAACTATCGTCGTATTATTTGGTTTTTGGATTTTTGATTAAGAGTTTAAGACTTTCATATTGTACAAATATTTGTGTGAGATTATTGCGTTTAGAGACGTTACTTCGGGAATCTTATATGGGAGATATGAAACATTATAGGCTGACCCTCGTAAAATGTTTAACATCGATTTCTGTTTATATTTTAATCAAACACAGTTCCAAAAAAATTTAATACAGTTCCAATGTATATTTTAGATATTTGCACTTTAAAATGATTTTTGCAATGGGAGGTTGCATGGGATCTATGAGTTATAGTGAAACGATTCTTAGAAATTTTGGCACGTTTCTTTAGAATATACCTTAACTTATTTATGCCAAAATAAAATCGCTTTATATTAAAGACTTTAAGGAGGACTTTAAAATGGAGGAAATATTTGTATGGGTGCTCATCACAAATTACAATTGTCATCTTAAATTATTCAAAATAATGACATCCAGATATCTTTTAAACTGCTCACCAAATTAATATGGACAGCCAGCCATGCAATTGGAATCGTCAATTCGCCTTAGAAAGTAATTCTGAGAGAATGGCGTAATTAAGACAAATTTAGAACCTATATTAAGCCCAAAACTTAAGGAAACTAAAAAATAAGCGAAAAGATAACATAAAACTTATTTCGACTAGAAAAAATTTTAAAGTTTAGGAGATATACACACATTTAGACGTATTTTAATAGAGACTTAAAAGGACTATTTGCATAAAAATTTCTTTTGTTTCAATTGATGAATGTATTTATGGTCTACTTTGGAAAAACAGTGACTACGCCCCTGACCTTTTACTCGTCCAAACACCTCGAGTGGTTGTTGTGCAAAGAAATCTAATCGTTGAGTCCAGTGTTGCATATTATTTCTAATAAAAAAGAAATTCGTAAATTGAAAGTAGAGCGTTAAAATTTCACATTTTCTATATTCCACAAATACTTCTCTTTTTTATGGGAATCACTAAAATTAAGAAATATCGATTTTTATTCGTTTTTAAAAGTGTTAAATTGTAAAAAACATCTCAATTAAAATCTCAATTTAATTAAATAAAATTCAATTCATTAAACTAAATAAATCTTTCTGAAAACCGCATTTCTTATGTTCTATTTTTCTCAGCGTAAAAAGAAATTAACCGGAAAATGTCAACAATCATTTAAAAGCTCTTCTTCTCTCTCTCTCTCTCTCTCTCTCTCTCTCTCTCTCTCTCCAAAAAGTTATGTAAGAAAAATTATGGGGAAAAGGGTTCAAGGACATTCGTATATAAACATGATTTTTCGTACCTTACAAAAGTAAATAATTAAAATAAAGAAAAAGAATAAGAAAGAATATATAAAAAGGATAAAGAAAAGAACAATAATAAACAAAGAAATATTTTTTATTTTAAAAGGATATTCTGAGATGAGGAGAATAAAACGTAATAAATAGTCCTTCAAAAGTAAATCGTATAAAAACTTTTCTTTAACCGTGAACTAGAACAAAAATAAGGAAGAAGAAAAGAGGACAAAGGAAAAAATATGAAAAATAAATATGTTAACGTGTATGTTTGGGTTAATATGTATTTGTGTTTGTTTGTGTATAATAAGAAATCTCAGTTGTTCCACTTACAACGCAACGCAACGCAACACAGCATAAATGAAATCAACAACAATAACAACCCTTACGCAACAATTTCTATACAACAAGCTTTTGTTGTATGTGTAAAAATATTCCTCATCCACAAAATGCAAAGACGAACAGACAGACATATTGGGAATCCTTATTCATCATAAAATAAGAAAGGAGATACAAAGTAGAAAAAAATATAAAAATAACACGTGGATGAATCAAATACATTATGATTTAATTCTTATTGTTGTTGATATGTTGTTGTTGATGATGTAAATAAAAAAATAAGACGATGAAAATATCTAAAACAACAACTGGAATGAAAATATGGTAGGTTTTTATGTTGTTGTTGTTGCTGCTGTTTTTGTTGTTGTTTCTAATATTACAACAACATTATGTATAAAGCATAAAAGGTATAAGTATTTATTGTGTCATAAAAGCAATGATTGTGTAAACGACCTAATTTTGTGACAAAATGTAAAGGACCAACAAAATAAATTTCAATCATAAAAAAGAGAAGAAATCGAAAACACGTTGTACTTTAAATGATAATCAACATAATAACTATGTAAATACCAAGCAACAACAACAACAACACAAAGGATGCAAAAGACAAAAAGAAATAAAGAAATTAAATAAAAAATAAAAATAAAAATAAAAATAAAAAAGCAGGGATGATTGTCCTTTAATGGATGTTTGAATTAAAACAATGTTTTCTGGTAATTTGCTCCACAAACAGGAAGAAAAAATATTTATTTAATTAGCAACATTTTTATTGTTACACCGATCTTTTCCAAGACTCATTTTTTGCAATTATATTTTCTTTATTATTTTTTGCGCGCCGCCGCCCTTATAGAGTGAAAACAATGGGGGTGCTACCTCGCCTCTCATCCTATCCATCCAGTAAAACTGTTTTTTGAGATAATAATTGATATGGAACCTAATTACTTTCCATTCAATATTCGATAATTCTGTGGCACAAAGGAAAAACAACATAAATTAGTTTAGAATTTTTCGTGGTTAATTTTGAATTTCAAAACGAAGTATAGAAAACCACTTTGTTTGGTCCGTACAATTTTGACTTGTTCATGTCATTGCATTTCTTCTCTTTTATACTAAATTTTGAACTTCGAAAAAGTTGCTTGATAAATTCAAACATTTATTTTCCGTTTTGGCACAGAATAAATATTTGCTTTGTATGAGAACGACCTCAATTCCTGGGTCTCAGCTCTGTGTCGAAATTAGTTAGGAAAAAAGATGAGGCAGAAGAAAATCCATCCACGTCTATGAACCTAATTTTTCCTTTAATGAACTACTGCGAAAAATCTGGAATTAATTATTAATTTAATTACTTGCAAAAAACCTTGCCAAAAGTGATGAGAGTCTATAAATTTTGTCATTCCGTGTGTAACACCTAGAAGGATTTATTTCAGACCCCTTAAAGTATATGAAATTTGGCATTATTAATTTTTATACCCTCCACCACCACAAGTGGTGAGGGTATATTAAGTTTGTCATTCTGTATGTAACGCCAAGAAGGAATCATCTCAGACCCAACAATGAATATATATTATTGCATCAAATCAAAAACTGAGTCGATTTAGCTATGTCCGTCTGTCCGTCTGTCCGTCTGTCTGTCTGTTGGAAACATTCTCACGCCTAGAATAATTGACCGAATTCAATAAAACTTGGCCACATTATTTGTTATTGTCCTAAGCAGTTTGCTATTTAAAACCAGCTATATCGGTTTATAAGCAAGGAAGTTATAGACCGATATCTGAAACAACCTCAAAATTTCAAAAATGAACTCCTATAATTTCTTCTAAAAATGTAATTGGACTAAAACAAAAAATTAATTTTAGCATACAATTACACGTGCTTCATCATCGTGCCAAAAATTATCAAAATCTGATTAACCGGAAAAAAGTTATAGGCTATAATATGCAAAATTTTGATACACCCCAAACTCTTTGTGTCATATGGACCGCAATTTTTAAGATAATTTACTGAAATTTGTCACAACTAATTTTTAAACCATTCTTAATATATGTTATAAATTTTATTAACATTGGTCCATATTTTGATATAGCTCCCATATAACGCCATTTCCCGGAATATGATTTATAGCTCATAAAACTCTTAAATTGGAACCAATTCTATTGAAATTTGGCACAAATAATTGTTTAACTATTTTAAATATATACTATAAATTTTATTTACATGGGTCCGTATTTTGATATAGCTCCCATATAAGGCCGCTTCCCGGAATGTGATTTATAGCTCATAAAACTCTTAAATTTGAACCAATTCTATTGAAATTTGGCACAACTTATTTCCTAGCCATTTTAAATATATGTTATAAATTATATTAAGATGGGTCCATATTTTGATATAGTTCCCATATAAGGACTTTCCCGGAATATGATTTATAGCTTATAAAACTTTTAAATTTGAACTAATTCTTTTGAAATTTGGCACAATTATTGCTTCAACTATTTTAAATATATATTGTGAATTTTATTAATATGGACCCATATTTTGATATAGCTCCCATATAAGGCCCCTTCCCGGAATTTGATTTATAGCTCATAAAACTCTTAAATTGGAACCAATTCTATTGAAATTTGTCACAAATAATTGCTTAACTATTTTAAATATATACTATAAATTTTATTCACATGGGTCCGTATTTTGATATAGCTCCCATATAAGGCCCCTTCCCGGAATGTGATTTATAGCTCATAAAACTCTTAAATTTGAACCAATTCTTTTGAAATTTGGCACAACTGATTTTCTAGCTATTTTAAATATATGTTATAAATTATATTAACATGGGTCCATATTTTGATATAGCTCCCATATAAGGACTTTCCCGGAATATGATTTATAGCTTATAAAACTTTTAAATTTGAACTAATTCTTTTGAAATTTGGCACAATTATTGTTTCAACTATTTTAAATATATATTGTGAATTTTATTAATATGGATCCATATTTTGATATAGCTCCCATATAAGGCCCCTTCCCGGAATTTGATTTATAGCTCATAAAACTCTTAAATTGGAACCAATTCTATTGAAATTTGGCACAAATAATTTTTTAACCATTTTAAATATATACTACAAATTTTATTCACATGGGTCCGTATTTTGATATAGCTCCCATATAAGGCCCCTTCCCAGAATGTGATTTATAGCTCATAAAAGTCTTTAATTTGAACCAATTCTTTTGAAATTTGGCACAATTAATCTCTTAATTATTTTAAATATATACTATAAATTTTATTTACATGGGTCCATATTTTGATATAGCTCCCATATAAGGCCTCTTCCCGGAATATGATTTATAGCTTATAAAACTCTTCAATTTGAACCAATTCTATTGAAATTTGGCACAACTAATTTTCTAGCTACTTTAAATATATGTTATAAAATTTATTAACATGGGTCCATATTTTGATATAGCTCCCATATAAGGCCCCTTCCCGGAATGTGATTTATAGCTCATAAAACTCTTAAATTGGAACCAATTCTATTGAAATTTGGCACAATTATTGTTTTAACCATTTTAAATATATACTATAAATTTTATTCATATGGGTCCGTATTTTGATATGGCTCCCATATAAGGCCCCTTCCCGGAATGTGATTTATAGCTCATAAAACTCTTAAATTGGAACCAATTCTATTGAAATTTGGCACAAATACTTTTTTAACCATTTTAAATATATACTATAAATTTTATTCATATGGGTCCGTATTTTGATATGGCTCCCATATAAGGCCCCTTCCCGGAATGTGATTTATAGCTCATAAAACTCTTAAATTTGAACCAATTCTTTTGAAATTTGGCACAATTATTGTTTTAACTATTTTAAATATATACTATAAATTTTATTTACATGGGTCTATATTTTGATATAGCTCCCATATAAGGCCTCTTCCCGGAATATGATTTATAGCTTATAAAACTCTTAAATTTGAACCAATTCTATTGAAATTTGGCACAACTAATTTTCTAGCTATTTTAAATATATGTTATAAAATTTATTAACATGGGTCCATATTTTGATATAGCTCCCATATAAGGCCCCTTCCCGGAATATGATTTACAGCTTATAACACTTTTAAATTTGAACCAATTCTTTTGAAATTTAGCACAATTGATTTTCTAGCTATTTTAAATATATGTATTAAGTTTTATTTACATGGGTCCATATTTTGATATAGCTCCCATATAAGGCCCCTTCCCGGAATATGATTTATAGCTTATAACACTTTTAGATTTGAACCAATTCTATTGAAATTTGGCACAACAAATTTTCTAGCTGTTTTAAATATATGTTGTAAACTTTATTAAAATGGGTCCATATTATGATATAGCTCCATTATAACGCCCCTTCTCGAGTAAATAAAGACCAATTCTACTGAAAGTCGACACAATTATTTTGCTAACTGTTCTGAAGATATTATATTAATTTGCCTTGTATCGGTCCAAATTTTCCTATAGCTCCCTTATAACGGGATTTTCCGGAAAACGGATTAGAGTTTATAAAACATTTAAATAAAGATCAATTCCATTAAAATTTAGCACAATGATTTTTCTAACTATAATCAAAGTATATTATAAATATGAACAATCTTGGTCCAAACTTCGGGAAGGGGTCTTATATGGGAGCTACATATAAGACCCCTTCCCGGAAAATAGTTTTGAGCTTATAACAAGCATATTTTTTGTTTTTATACGCTCCACAGTACAAGTGGTAGAGAGAGAATATTAACTTTGTCATTCTGTATGTAACGCTAAGAATGAATTGTTTCAGACCCCATAATGTATATATTCTTGCATCAAGTCAAAATCTCAATCGATTTTCGTCAATCTCTTTGTCTGCTCACATCCGCAAAAATTAACAGAGCTCAATGAAAATTGGTAGAAAAAAGGCAGTTAATAGAAAAATTTTGTAGCCTAAATTGTAACAAATTTTATGAATGATTAAGTATTTCTGTGTTATATACATTTGTGAGTATATGTGTGTCTATGGAACCTAACGTATTAACTTTACACGAATTTGTGGTGGAGGGTATTTAAGATTCGGCATAGCCGAATATAGCATTCTTACTTGTTAATTTTATGACTGTATGTAATAAAATGTATATAAGAATATATGTTATTAATTTTATTAATATCGGTCCATATTTTCACATAGCTCTTATATCAGGTCCCTTCCAGGAAAAGAGGTTTTGTACTTACAAAACTTGTAAATTAAGACCAATTCCATTGAATTTCGGCATAATGATTTTTCTAACTACCTTTAACGTATATTATTGATACGAACATTCAAAGTCCATACTTTGCTGTAGTTCCCTCTTAAGGCACCTTCCCTGAAAACAGTTTTGAATTTATAAAACTGGTAAATAAAGATTAATTCCATTGAAAATCGACGCAATAATTTTTTTAACTATATTTAATATAAATTATTTATTTGGACAATCTCGGACCATATTTTTATACAGCTCCCACATAACGCCCCTTCCCGGAAAACGAGTTTAAGCTTATAGAACTAATATATCAATAAATATTTTTAAATTGTCTTCATTATATGAAACTTGTTTGACAATCATTGGCCATATTTGGATATTTCTCCTTCATAATCCCACTTCCCGTCTTTAATAGTGGTGGAAGGTATTAAACATTCGACGGCACAGTCGAATATAACATTCTTACTTGATAAATATTTAAGTGAAAAATATATATCATATCGGAACCGGAATTAAAAAACTTAATTTTTTCTTTTCATAATCAACTATTACATAACTTCCTTCCCCATATTAGATATTGTGTCATATTTTGTAAAGAGGAAATAGAATCGAATATAATACAGATGTTTGAAATCAATTTTAAAATTTCAATGGTTGCAATTATTCAGTTTGGAATGCAGTTCTCATAAATTATACATCATTAAAAAAATAAATGTATTTTTTATTTTTCTTTTTTCCTAAACTTAAAAAATCACACAAATACTCTTACACATGCAGACAGACAAACACACACACACGCATAAATGAAAGAATTTAAATTGAAATTCATTATTTAATTCATTGAATGCGTAATATTCAATTTATTTACAACCAAAGAAAATTATACGAGTGCCGATGAGTACAATTTCATTTTGCATAAACGCTCTTCCATACGAAAATTTTATGTTTAATAAACACAAATGGACGGACAGACAATCAAACGGACTAACTGACTGACTGACTGACATTCAAACGGACAGCCAGACATACGCATAAATTGTGTATCCATATATAAGTTTGAATGTATATAAAGTATATCTGTGTATGTCATCACAAACACATACACCCTCAATGTAGCTCTACTCTACGCATAATGATTTCATTGTTTTTCTACTGACTTTGAATTCAATTTAAACGAATGAACAAATGAAATAATGAAGGCAAAAATGCGTTTATATTAGATATTCAATGTTGTTGTTGTAGAAACTTTTGTCTTTGGCGCTGTCGCTGCTGCTGCCAATGTTGCTACTGCTGTTGCTGTTGTTGTTGTCGGCTGCGTGACCTAATTTTTTAACCCCCAACTTGCCTTGCTCCAATTCACTTTAATTTTGTTAAATGTGTGTTTGTGTATGCATCGTTTGAATGACACAAATATTGAACAAAATTTTCTTCGTTACATTTTGAATGCGAAACATGGTGTATTTATGGGATGGAAAAGCCCTTCACCGCCTGCATACGATTCATGTTTATTTACTTCAACTTGTTTGTTATTTCACTTCGACCAAAAATTATTTAAGTTTTTTTTCTTATGAATATAATTTTATTGTTAAGATACTTAAATTTAATAATTTATTGTTTATTAGATCAACAAAGACTGTACTTGAGTAGATTTTTGTAATTTTTCCTATATGTTCGCTTTTCGTCAAATAATTGTGTGCCACGCACTGAGAGAGTAAGTGGATAATCCATGTATTCCTACATAAAGAAGAACGCGAACGCAAATAACAGTAACAAATGAGATCGAACTTCTATGAACGAGAGTTTATTGAAGATCGATCCATTTGCAGTTTTTGCAATATCAAAACTCTTTATAATTAGTTTTCTGAGAGAGTGATAATAATTTTGGAAAAGAGTGATAACCCGGATAATTTCAAAGGGATATCCAACTGGGTTATTAAAAATTAAGTGCCTAAATAGTCTGAATCCAGATCCAATAAATCGCCGACAACCATACGCCATTATATCTTAGAGAAATTTTGGACTAATTCAAGCATGATAATTATGAAATTTATACGCTTAAAATTCTTTGATCATAAAAAAATACCCTAAATTATTTTGTCGTTTAACTATTAATCCAGGTATTCGCTCTTAATGCTTCATTCGAAGAATGTGTTAATAATTCTATAAGTCAAAACCTCTACCTAATCAAATTTCAAGGAGATAAATTCATTTATATAACAATTTATTAATATTTCAATGATCCGAAAGTAAAAGCATTTAACATAGTTCCTGAGAATTCTCTAGGGTTCTTCTAGGAATACATGACAGGTCGGATAATCTTTCATTGGTCTTTCAGTGTTAATGTTTTCTGAAGTTACTTATGTATAATCAACGTTGACTTTAAGGAACGGCTATAAAATAAAGAGAGATTTGTTATATTTTTGAAGGAATAATCACCAGTGATTATTGTTTTCACTTAGGAGGAGTGTAAATCATATTTAAAAAGTAAAATACTACAAAAAAATAGTAAAAAAAATTAATAAAATGAATAAACTCAGAACCTAATCGACTCAGACAACTCTTTGTCTGTTGTTAGGACGTTCACATTCATAGTAGTTGACAAAGCTCAATGAAATTTGATCTAAGTATTTGTTATGGTCCAAGGAAATTAGCGATATCTGAGACAAGCTCATAAAACGGAAAAATTTTACCACCGATTATTTCTTAACTTCTAATTGAATTTTCATTTTGACATCACTAACTAACTAAAACAGGAAATTTCCTGTTTTAATTTTAACAAAGTGGTTTTAACAAAGCAATTTTAAAATGTTCTTGATCTTGAAGTTTAAACATCTACGGACGTCTACTTTTCAACTCACTGTATTGTCATACTGGTAACACTATCAGGCTTGCAATACATTTCTATTTCCTATTTAATGAAAAAGCGGTTCATATGAATAAATATTATTCAATTTGAATAATACATTATTCAAATTGAATAAAAAAAATATTTATATTGATGAATATTATTAAATTTAAAAAACACATTTGAGTTAAATTTATGAAGTTTTAGTTGAATTGAGGAAAGAATTACATTAAATTGTTGTGATAAATTAATACATAAAATATTAAGGACCAAGAGAAGGAGTATCTCCCATACAAAACAAATATTGGTGATAGAATATCTTATGAACTGCAACAACGAGAATTTTCTAATTTGCCCCCAATGATATTCACAAGGAACGGTTATACAGGACAAAATCTAAGATGGGGAGGATCAGAGAATAAGTAGACCAAATAATGATTTCAAATATTTAATAATCTACTACAGCAAGAATTTGGTTCCAATTACTTTTTTTTCAATACACGTCGATTTGTGAAATTTCTTTCGAGATCTAAAACTGAGGAGAATTTTTGTGAAGCAAAGTGCAACGGGGAAAAATCTAATTTTAGATAATAAATAAAAAGTGTAAAAAATGTAATTGGCAACCAAGAATAGTGCAATATCAATAGGACGGTGGTGAGCCACCCGATGAAAAGTTACTTACATGTTTGTTCATCAGCTGATCTTCAATTTTTCATTTTCTTGAATTTATGCAAAAACATTAATCTTATTTCAATCATATTAATTAGAATGTTCTATAAAACATTTTTCTCCTGTCAATATTCAGTTTCATTCAGTAATATTTTATTTAATATGATAAAGAAAATATAAAATAACAAATATTTAACGATAAAAATAGTTAAATTAACAAACATTTTATTCAAATTATCTTTGAACTTTGAATAAATTTGTGCGTTATTTTACTAAGGTTGCGTTACTGTCATTTTTACTAAATATCTGTTGATAATAATATATTTTTTTACGAATTTTATTTAATTTAACATCTCTAACTAAGAATTTTTTTAATTAAATTTTTTTAGAAGAATTAAAGAAAATTCTTCAATAAGAAGAAAATTTTTGTTAATTAAAATAAACATCTGTTTATTTAACATCATTTTTTCGTTAAAGTTCTACGAAATATTTTCGTTAATATTACCTACGACATTTGGTTCAGTGTACAGATTCTTTAATGTGTAACTATGAATAGTTAGACTTAAAGTCAGCTGAATAAGAACATAAATACATACATTACTAAGTACATAAAAAAACATATATGTACGGATGTATGAATGTATATATACATACAATATAATATGAAACTTACAAACATAACGAGCAGCGGTAGCAGCATTAAAAACGAAGCAAAAAAATAATAGATTTTACACAAACAATTCGTAAGCAACATGAAGCACAAAAAAGCACACAAAATGCAGCAAAAACAACAACTACACAAGCAAATAAAAAAACCCAACCCAAATGAAGTAACGCACTAGAAAAAGAAAAATGACGAATAAAAAACAACAACTACAACAACATTAGCAAAAATAGAAACACAACAATGGTTGAGGCTCCCACAAAAATACGCACACAAATACAATTACATACATACACACATACATATACATATATTGCAAAATACTACGTGTTAAAATGAAGAAACAACAACAACAAATAATAAAATCTATGAAAAAACATAAGATCAACGAGTAGAAAAATACCAAGAATACAAAACATTTTGGAATGCAAAAGGGGGGACTAAAATCAAACACACAGATGAAGAAACACTCAGCCTAAAAAATGTATGCCTGTATTAGTGAATAAGTTTCTGTTTTTGTATTTAAAAAAACTCTGCAAAAGTGCGTTTCCACGCATTAAACGTTACACTCAGCAAAAAAAAAATGAAACACAACCAGAAATCATGAAATTATATAGAAAAAGAAGTTCAAAAACACAAACAGACAAACTAACAAAATAATGACACTCAAGTTCCGAATCCTTCTTCTTCATCTTTTTTTATTATGTATTTCTTTTTGTACAAATATTTTGTACGAATAAGACGAAAATGTTGATAATGATGAAGCTGATGATGTGTACATACTACACACATACACACATACATAATATGTACATAAAACATAATGAATGAAGTAGGGTATGGTGGCGCTTAAAAGTGGAGCATATAACTCAAATATCGATGAGAGCCAAAAGCAACCATCTTCTTGCACACGCACATACACAAACAACATAATGCACATACTGCTGGTCATATTTAAAAAAGCACAAATAAAAGAAACAAAAGAGAGTGTCATCTGAATCCTTTTCTTTTCTCTTCATTCAATGCCTTGTTTTCGATGTAAACTTGCTGTCCAAACTTTTCACGTACACTAACACCTTACTAAGCTTAGGTCCGTCCCATACCCTTAGTCCCAAAAAGACTGTCCGCATAGTCTTGGTCTTTCTCTATATTTAAAGTCTTCTTTTGATTGCCAAGGACGCTAAGTATGCGATTCGGCGTGAACTTGTTGTACAATCTAACGCCTTTATGTACTTAGGTTCATCACGAGCTTCGGCATTGCGCTGATACTATAAACGACATCTTTGATGCCCATTATTTCTGTTGGAGTACTTCCGGTGGCTTCCAGAATGTGCTTTACTAAATGTTCTTCACCTTTCTCTCATTGATTCCAGGAGAATTTGCCACTGCGTAACAGAGATCGTACCATTATTAGTTTCTAGCGACTTATGCGTAAGCAGCTGCCCTTTACCAGTAATCACCAGTTCCTTTCTCTTCTTGTTGAAATAAACTGATTTGATGAAGCCCTCTTCTTGACGGATGATTTCGCTAATGAGCTAGTTTTGTCCGTATGGGCAGTTTTTTCTCCTCACTAGGACTCGGCTGAAATGTTTAAGATTAGACGGGGAGCACTTTTTCTAAAATTCTTTTCATCCAAGCTTTTCAGATCAATTAAATGCACTGCCTCTGTTTATGAACCTCCAGAGAAAGATTATACTTGACTGAAAATCTTCGTCAGTAAGAGGATTATCCGCTTCATTAATCAAAATTAGGCAACTTCCCATCACATTTAAAATCCCTAAAGTATTATCTGCAACCTGTGATCGAGCTCGTGGTCAAATAGAATATAGATAGCCTTGTGGGAAGGGGTTTCAAAATTTACATGGATAATCAGAGAGTTATCCATGACTGCAAAATGTTTTCTGAGTGTGAGTTAAGCTTGTAAAAAATTATATTAAATGAAAGCTTGCCCTACTCAAATTGATGAGAGAGCAGCATTTGTTAATAGTGTACGTGTGACGTAAGCAGAATTCGAGAGGGTCAGGAAATCTGTACTTTGGATTAAACAACTAAATCAATCAAAAGATAATGTAATTCGTGAAATCAGAAAAACCATCTGTATAACAATAATCAGATAAAAATAATCTGAAAAATCGGAAAAATACTCACAAAATTTATGTCAAAGTCATTTACGTTAATCTGGGTGTAGTGATTTAGATTCATTTCACTAGATTAAATTGTTATCAATTAAATAATATCACTAGTTTTCATAAAGCAGTTCACAAAAATAGTGCGGTTTATGAAACCAACTCTATCATTTTTTATGCGTCTAGACAATACAAGTCTTTGAAGACCATTCAGATCGAGAACTTTAACAAGTAGTATGATGACCGAAAATGGATTTCAAGAGGATTAAAAAGGTTTCAATATATAATTAAAATTTCGGAGTATACAAAAATTCACTATTTGTTTTCAATACAATAATATACAGATGTGCCATTCACTGAAATTTTGATCATATTAATTGAAAGTCTTCCCCATAGGAAACACTTGAAAATCGTACTATTCAAAGAAATGCCATACATTAAACTGTATGTAGTCAAGATCCAAATTCCCAATTTCTGGCCATGAGAAGTCTGCTGTTAACCCTTTGTTGTACTGAGAATAGCATTGACGAAACAGTCTGTTTCACTTTATCCCATTTGATAATGTGTAGGAACCCACAAAGGTAAATGTGGAGAGTGTAACTCGTTGCAATCAACAAAATGAGATCTAATAACATGTCACTTTTCACGAAGCGTATCCCAAATGTTCCAAAATATAATCTACTACAACAGGAAGCTCTGTAATCATATCAAAGGATTCCCGAAACACAAATTGCACTTATAATTTTATGGATTAATGTTACTGTGAATGTACATAAAAACCATGGCATATGGAGGCACATAAGAAGACCTAAAACAGTAACAACAAAAACAACAATGAAAAACAAATTCTGCAATAAACATTCATTCAATTTAGTTGGTATTTTATTACAAAACAACAACTCTACACACGCAACGCAGTAAGCAGAGGCATAGAAACGCACAGCACACAAAGTGCCATGGCAGCATTCGGAAAAAATTCCAAGCTCTACGAAACAGAAATAAAAACAGCAAATATTAAAGAAAGAAAAAAAGCTAAAATACAAGAAGAGGCATTAAGTAAAATGCGTAACCAACGAGTAGAAGAAATGTGTACATAAATAAATACACACGCTTACTCACTCATACACTCATCCAAACATACATACAAATAAATAAAACACACACGCATATACAAACTTGCACTAAAATGCTCTAATCAACAAAAAAAGTTCAAGTACTCATACAAAACAACTGCCTCCGAAACACAGATACTCATACGCACACACACACACACACAGAGACACATACACAATTACTAACAACCAAAAACAAAATAATAGCAATAATAATAATAACAACAACAACAACAATAAGAACTGTTGGAGACCGACCCTATAATTATAAACAGCCGACAAACAGACCGAACAAACGACAGTCAACCGTAGAATTATATTATGTGAAGAAAAAACATGCAATTTTATTAGTGTGCGTGCAGTATTTGCTGAAAGCTTTTTTTGCGCCAACGAACGGATAGATGGATGGATGGTTGGTTGGTTGGTTGGATGTAGGACGTTAAAACTTTGCTGCGTTTACAGCGAGCAATTACAACAACAAATGACACCAACACACCCCAATCTTTAAATAATAAAGTTTTCATTTCACAGAAGAGGGTTGGGGAGTTGAGAGTGTGGCAAAAATATAAAGAAAAGAAACCAAACAAAATAAAATTCTAACAAAAACAAAATAAAAATTTGTTCATAATTATGTTCCAAAAATAATAATAAAAACAACAACAACAATATCATCATTATGAGCATAAAATAAGAATAATAATTTGGTTTTTTTGCTTCCGCTGCTTTTTTAGAACACTTGCTGCTTCTTGCTTTTGTTTTATTTTATTTGCTAACTTCTACTGACTCTCTCGCGCGCTCTCCCTCTCTTCATTATTCCAGTTTATTAATTTTTTTCGTCTTATTTTGTTGTTTTTGCTTCATCTTGACTACACGTGTTTACAAAATTGCGTAAATTTTTCCATCGCATATAGAGAAAACAAAAATGAAGAATTATTACTCAATTTTGTTTGTAAATGTTTTTGTAGTTGTGTTGTTGTTGTTGCTTTTGTTTCATTATTTGTTTTTTCATTATCGTGTGCGTTTGTTTCTTTGTTTTTGTTTATACACAATTTTATGCACAATTTTAGTTGAGTGTATTTCGTTCATATGTAGTTTTTAAGAGAAGAGAACATCAAGTTTGAAATTTACTCACTCTCTCTCTATTTCTCTCTATTTTATAAAATGTTATTAGTTGTATTTCGTTGATTTCCCCTGTGAGAGAAAGTTTATTTCTTAATGCAAATGCAAAAGCTTTATTGTATTTACTTTGTGTTTGTTTTTGTTTTTTTCTTAGTGCCGTCTTCATTTATGTTGTGTAGTTTTGTTTCGCTTTACTTTGCAGCAAACTGAAGTGTGTGGTAAATGTGTAACTGTGTTGTTGATGTTGTATTTGCAATAACTAAATGTATAGTTTTTTGCAGCAACTTTTAAAGCAGCATTTTTGTGTTTTTTTTAGCAGCAGAAATAGAAAAAATGTATAACGAATAGAAGATTGAAAAATACCAGAGGATGTTTGTTATAGAGAAATATTTTCTTGAAATTTTGTTTTGAAAAAAACATTAAATAATTTTATGTTTTTTATGAAAAATATTTTTAAGTTTTACTAAAAAATAATAATTTAACATTAATTAAGTTAGTTTTGCTTTATTTTAAATTTTTTATTAGATAATTTAGATCTTCTGGTATTATAATCTTCTGGCAATCAATCGATTTCGTTGAGGGAACTTCGAACACCTATTTCGAATATCATTAAGATAAAAAGTATTTTTTCATTGAATGAAGTGCATTATATTTATTGACGAAATTTCAGCTCTAGAATCATATCTTATAGCAATTCTCCTCCTTACCAGCTGTTGAATTTTAGTTGTAGGTGGTAGTACCGGGGCTTCTTACTTAATACTATGGCGTAAACTTTTCAGTTCCCTACATTGAGTGCTTGTTTTGATTGTCAAAATCGACTTTTATCAGGTCTTCTTCAAGAGCTTCTGCTTTGCGTCATCCCTTGGCGGAACAAAGAGTTCTTTGAAGTTGAATTTAAGCAGATTATTACTTTTGGGGTAACAGTATGGGCTCCAAGATAGCATTTTTTTCCAATCTTCAACTTTTTTCTTTGGTCATCGGGAATTTTAACAGATGTAAAACCAGTATCAACCCTTGTGTAGCAGAGATCGTCTCGATGTTGTCTTTTGAGTTGGATTGATAGATTGGGTTAAAACATCTTGCATTTTAACTAAATTAACCTGACTTTGGGTCTTTGCCACTCTTCTTAGTCATCAGTTTCCCAGTGCTAATACAATAATTAATTTTTTGACCTCATCGATTGAAGTTGCTTATATGACAGTATTTTCAGATTTTAGTCTGATCAGTCAGATTATGGGTTCTCACCTGTAGATTACTGCTCGATGGCCGAAACTGGGAATATTACTTCCTCGATTGTAACTTCCTACTCTATTTGGTCCGTATTCCTAAGTCAGAATGGATGGTAGGAATAAAAAAACACACAAAGCGGACATTCTTCACCTGATTTGAGGCACTCATTGTCTCCGTCAGCTAGTGGAGAGTCCCATCTGTTTTTGGGACTCCAAGTATCATCCGTCCTTCCTCCTTATCTCCCACATAGAGTCACGAATTGACAATAGAGAAACGAGTATTGATTTATCATTCACTACCTCAATCACATTTTTAACTTAATTATGTAATACTACACGGAATGATTAAATGTTGGAATTTATGTAGAATTGTACTATTCCATTCTAAACATTTGGAGCCATAAAAAGAACTTTGGCCAAATCTCCTGCGATACATAAACCAATATCAGCATTTTTCAAGTTTAAAATCATAAAATGGGAAAATGGTTTCAAAAAAATATCATGACAAAACGTCATGAATTCATACAGCGTTACCAAATCGCTTTTGGAGATATTTTAACAGTTGAGCTGTTTCCGAGATGATTTGAAGGTGCACAGTCCCCTTTTTGAATCAGAATCCAACCCAAATTAGGATTTCTCATGACAAATTTATTTCATTTACATACATTTCAGATAACTCGGTTCAAAATTTACAGAATTATTTTCAGAAATGTCGTTTTAGAATATTTGGATTTTGAACTTGAAATCGTGAGAATTTATGTAAAAAATCATAATTTCCTTTCTTATTTCAATTATAAAATTTTTAATTAAAGTTTTTGTTTAAAAAAGAAAAACAATTTTAATTCAACATTAATTTTGTATTGTGTTTGAGGATAAAAATAATAAAAAAGATAACGAATTAAATTCTAAAATTAATTTCTGGTTATTTTGTCATTAAACAATAGATTCATAAATAATAAAATTTAAATAAAAATCCATAAATTCATTAAATTTACTATTGAAAACGGCTTTTCATCGACAACAACAAATAAACCAGTAATTTACATATGGGAAATTAAGGAAAAAAGGATTTACATTTTGCCTAGATAAACTCACCCTAAAAATAGAATTTATTTGATTTCGAAACTAGTCATAAGGATAATAAATGCAATGCAGACACAAATGGCACACAGGAACCACAAAAAAAATCATGCAGCTTTAACCCTTTAAAAAATCAAATGAAATGAAATGAAATGAAATAAAAAATGTCACAAATTGGAAAAACTAATAAAATGAAAATAATCAAATAGAATGTATGTATACAAACACATGCATACACACGCACACAATCGTATTTAAGCGAAACAGGATATAAAAGAAAATCCTTAAGAAAAATCCAGTTGAAAAAAGAGATACAGACACAAACAACAGCAAAAGCAGCAATAAGGCAGAAAAACTGTTAGAACAAAAATGCTGCATATTGCAAATGCGTTAAAAGCGAAAAAACGCACACACACAAACATTTTACTATAAAAATTCCAATTGTATTAATAAAGAGAAACCAGGGAGATTGAGTTAATTTAATTGAGTTCTCTAAAGAGAGTTAGAGTTCCTTTCTGTGGGAGCATGAGAATCTTATGTAAAGAGAAAGAGAGAGAGAGAGAGCGAGCGAGAGAGAATGGGAAATGCAAATACACAAAGAAACTTAATTCTGCATTTGCACTAAACACACGCAGATGAAAAAGAAACAAAGTTTAGCATAAAACAAATTGGAAATAGAAAAAAAAAGCGAAGAAATAAGAAAACAAAGCAAAACTATATAAACCACCAAACAACCAACACATTCATAAACACACACAGCTGACACAGTCGCATTTAAGCAGAGCCGAGACAGAACAAATATAATTCACCAAGAGAGTGAGAGCGCAGCATAATAACTCTTTTTCTTCATGTCATTTGAGAGCGGGAGCATAACTATGTTTTGCTTTTGCAAATGCGTTTTTTTAATGAGGCTTTTTTACTTGTTTTGTTTTGAATTATTTTTTGTCGATTTGCACTTTATGCTTTTATTTTGTTAGATGGTGTGAGGAGTAGTTAGTTGTTGGTTGTAAAAGTGGTTGTATTTGAGAAATTGCGCTTACTGCGCTCTCACGACTCTGCAAGCGCTTTTTATAGTTTTGCTTTTTGTTTTGCTTAGTGTTGTTGTTGTAGTTATTGAATTTTTATACAAACAACTTTTTGAAAAGAAATCCACCTTTTTTATGCTGAGCAGCAGCCAACAAACAGTGGTTGTTGTACAAAAACAAGAAAAAAACAAGCTTCAATAAGAATTCTCCCTTTTTGAAAAAGAAAAAGAAAAAAACACAAATAAAATTTAATAATAATAGAGAGCAAATGTATGCATGTTTAGTATGTGTGCGTGCATGTGAGTATGTGTGTGTATATGATTAAATGGAATGCTTTTTTGTGAATGCGCTGCTGCTGCGGTTTTTGTGTAGATTTGTTTGTGTATTTGCTAAAAAATACAGTGGTTTTTTGGTGGTTGGTGGGCCAGAAACGCAATTCACAAATTTCATGTTCGTCTATTCGGACCTAGGTTTCGGAGGTGCTCGCTCGCTTGTCGCAGTGTGTGCACTAAATGTCTCGTAACGTTTTTTCTTAAGTTTTTGTTCACAAAATCACAAACAAATTAAATTTTCTATATAAATAAAAAATACATAAAAAATAAATTTTTAAAATAAAAAAACAACAACAACACACATATAAACAAATTAAGAAAAACAACAACAAAAAAGTTAAATAAAAGTTTTGTTAAAAAAATTAAACAAATTTTTTAGACGGCATTTTTCACACATTTAAATAAAAAACAAAAAATAATAAACATAAAAAGAAGAAATAACAACAACAAAATATTTGCAAAATTGGAAAATTGTTGTAAAAAAAAAAACAAAAGTGCATTACAAAAACCAAAAACGCAGTTTGGAAATAAAAAACAGTGTTTATGGAAAAAAGCGGTAATTTGCAAAAAAAAAAAAAAAAAATAAAATAAATAAATAAATAAAAAATAATAAAAATAAAAATTAAACAATAAATTAAAAAAATTTAAAATTAAATTCAAAATGGATTTAGAAAAAGTGAAAATTTAAAAAAAAATATAAATTTTTTAGTTACAAAAAAATCTTTCAATAGAACTAAATAATTTTCTGAGTGTATTTTAAACAAACAAAATAAATTATTTGAAGAATTTTATTAAGAAATTCTCTTATGGATTATTTAAATCCCCCTTCAACTTTTTCTTTATGGATTATTTATATGCGAAAACAAAAACAACAAAAAAGGATAAATAAACAACGATTTATTAATATTTTCCTTTAAATCTTGTTCCGTATTTAATTGGCGGCTAAGTATTCTTCTTCTATTCTTATTTGGTTAAACACACACCAATACACTTGCACACACAACACAAGCATCCATTTACAAATTATCTATTTATTTGAACCAACACTTTTGCATTTCATGTTCCGGGATTAAAAAAAAGCTCTTCCCACTTTGAGCTCAAAAGGAAAAGTTTTCTTTACGTTTTTTTAATGGAATTTAAGTGCAACAAAAATTATGATCAAACGAAATTTTGCGCATTTTAGTGGAAAAACACGAAAACAAAATAAAAACAATAAAAAATTTAAAGAAAATAATAATAATAATAAAATTTGAAATTAATGCAAAAAAAGAATAAAAATTAAAAAAGGTTTTCTCAGATACACTCACAAAAAGTTATAGTAAAAAAAAATAATAATAATAATAAAAATTAAATTAAATTAAATAATTTCTTTTAAATAAAACATTTAATATTAAAAAAAATATAGCAAACGGATTTAAATATATTGAAAATCTGTCATTATTTGGATCAAAAAATTATTTTTCTCTAGTTATTGAAAAACTTTCAAAAGAAAATGTTTTGAAATTAAAAATTTCAAAGTTTACAAATCTGTGAATAAGAAATTTAAAATATAATTTAATTTTAATTTTTTTTTATTTAATTTTTTCAAAATTTTTATTAAAATATTAGGCGTTAAAATGTTAATTT
>PYHX02000389.1:0-35756 GCA_004302925.2 Cochliomyia hominivorax
AGTACTGAATTAATAACATTTGGAAACAGTTTGAAGGAAGACCTTTGAAGGTTTGGATAATTGTTGTAGGACCAGAGTGGGTACGCGCTTTTTTCTTGATTAGACATTTGAATCAGATGAAATATTATATTCAATTAGTTGACTTTAAACATAATAACTAAGACGTTTTACAAAAAAGTGCTACCACTCTTTATTCTAAAAGAATCGAGAAGGTAATGTCTTGGTTATTTACACTATCAAATGATTATTGTCAACAAACGAATAGAAATTAAGACCCACATTTAAAAAACACCATCAAAACTAAAATCATTCTTTGTACAAAGTAATCAAGAACTTAAAAGGCCCCTCGTTCTCATAATTTCCCTCTCTATTAATTTTTTTTGTTGTATTTACTAAAAGAGTGTGAGAACTTTTAAATAAATGTGAGTGAATATGTTTTTATTATGGATTGAAAACTATGAAACATGTTAAGATCTAAAGATTTACTTTAGTTGACTTTTCCTATAAAAATATATATATTTTAGATACTTGATTTTCTATATATATATCCACATTCGTATATAATGTAATGAGTATATGTGAAATGTTTTTATATTATTTTCTATTCACATGTGTGAGTTATATGTTTTCTATGTGTTTGTCCTATTTAAACATTACATTGTTTATTATGACATGTAATGGAATTCCATTCATTACAAAAGTTATTTCTTGTACCCTACAAAATAATGGTAAAATACTAAAGGTGTTATCTCCTTGTTTTTTTGTACAAAAAAAGATAATAAATAATCGTATTTTGTTATTTGTTAGAGATTAAAAACGAAAAATATTTAGAGCAAAAAATTTTTTGATCGTTTATTTATTATTCCAAGAAAAACATTAATAACCATCCTGTTAAAAGAGGTAGAACAGATACGAAATGATGATTTAGTACAATCAACTTTAGGGTGCGAAATAGGGATGCACAGAGTGATCAAATTGATACTTTAGGAAAGTAATTCTGCAACTTTGAAATGGTAAAAGATATCAAAATGAATTTCATATATTTAGATCAAAGATGTTTTCGAGTTCATTTTGAGGATTATGAAACCCCTATAAGGTCAGGGACGTAGTCGGTAAACCTCCAACGTTAACCACCTCGATATGTTGACTTTTTAAAAATTCCCCCAACATTTATTTATGAATTGAGCCAACTGAACTATTATATGTAGATAATCTTTGTTATTCTCTAAAAACAAGTACGCTTACAAGTATCTCTTAGAGTTTTCAGAGATATTAAGTCAAAATAAATTTTAACCATTTTCGATTTGTCTTTGTAATGACACATTTTTGGTCTGGGTGGGGTGTAGGTATTCGTCGGTGTCAGTTACTTTTGTGGGTATGTGAAAATAAAGAGTGAAACACAGACGTTTTCTTTATTTTAAACCATCTTTCAAGCTACTCTTTCAAACAGATCGCTATTCATCTTTCTCCTCACACATGCTATGCAAGCGGTCTAACCACTGAAAAAAAGAATTTGGATGATTAGCCTCCAGTGCATCAATAGGAAAGGGCACTGAAGCGGTATAAACACCAGACGCTCTTACTTCTCGATACAACAAAGAGGTCTAACCACTAGAAGTACCAGCTTCACAATATCTCTCTCTGTGGTGCCGACAGTGCGTCGAGTGGTTAGAACAATAAAGCGGTATAACCACCATAATATCTAGCTTCTCAATTACTTTTTGTGTGGAGCTAGTGGAGATTATAAGGCAAGAACAACGAACCACTCTTCAATCAAATCAACTGCCGGCGGTTTAACCTCCGAACAGTGATTTAGCTTATTACCGACAGTGCCTTAAAAAGCAAATGCAACGTAGCGTCTTAGACCATCAGATGTATCTGCTCTTAATGGCTCTGTGCGTAGGGCTAGTGAGTATTGCTAGGCGGGAACTATGAAGCGATCTAATCGTGCGTCTAAGCGAAAGCTATGCACAGACTCTCCAACTTAACAACTCATTTTATACAATTTCTGCTACAATGATCTTTATCCTTCTTAAGCTTTCAATTGGTAAGTGGCGCAACTTATTACATAAAATATATGGAATATAAAAACGAGGGACGATGTTTATCCATAACATATTTTTAGCTTTTTTAAATTTGTGGGCTTAAAATAGCTCCCAAACTTGTTTAGAAAAATAATGTGTCAGATTCCCTATAAAATTTGAAAATATATCGATAAAAATATCAGAATCCGTTAAAAATTATTATCTGAGGTTGAAACAAAAAAAAAAAAAAAAAAAAAAAAAGAGTTATCAACATTTGAATGAACTAGGGGCAAAGATCTGCCCACAAACCCTATCAAAATATAGTAAAATTCATTTTTTTTAAATTTTATTAAGTTCTCAAATCGCTAAGCCAGAATCATCTTAAGATAAAATATCGGTCCATGATTTTCAAGAACCTGTCCCTCTCATATTCTCTTCACATAAGGATACTATAAGGCAAGTCCGATTAACTCAGTTTCCCAAAAATACGGCAGCACTAGATACATCAAGAAGATCTCTGCAAGAAAATGTATCAATATCCGATTTCGTCCATTCATCAAGATTAATATAATGAGAGGGAGGTCGACAAGCCGAAAATATTTTAATTGGATTAACAAGTCGAAGAAGCATACGATCAGAAAGATTTCAAAACATTCAATACCGATTGATCTTTTTTACGGTCATTAGATTTTGGCAAGATATTTTATTCTTTAGAGTCCCATAATATGTTTGGGAATTTTAAGCCCCTTAGATTTTCTCTGATTTGTTTAACTAGAAAGCGATTTAACAAATACACTGACTGAAGCCCAAAGACTTTATACCTCTAGTTTTGGGACTTTTTGGGTACAATTTATTCTTTATATGAGATATTGAATTGAATTGGTACGATGGAGACTTAAGGCTGGTCCGATTTTATGTCACATTAACGAAAGGAACATACAGGACTTAGTTTGTTTCAATTTACACACAAGTTTGGCGATTTAAATTTAAAATCTTGAATGAAAATTATTTCGATTTGTTTATTCAAAAAATCAGGACGCCCAGGTCAAAATAGGATGGTACAACAGTGGATACTTGAACATTCGGTTTTAATATCTTTAAGAGGATTGAAATCTCCTAAAGTATTAGAGTCGCCAAAAATGTGCAGACACATTATTATTGGTTTCGTCAGTTTAGAAAGTCGATTAGTTACAAAGGCAATTATGATTCAAAAGTGGGAACATATGTTGTTCCGTACAGTACGGTGCTAATGAACTGTTGCAATTTTAAAAATCAAATTCTTATCAAAAAAAAACCAACTTCGACATCCCTGTTCCAATTACTTTCTCATATTCCATTTAGCATCTTTCTTTAATTTCCATCATTCTCTTTTATTTTATTTCCTCAAATACAATTCATTGTGCATCAGTTTTATGTGTGAATTTATCTCTTTTTCCCTCTATAAGAATGAAAGCAGTGGTCTTTTTTGTGTTTGAGAGCAGATATTGCATATGGAATTTTCCTTTTTTTTTGGTTCCATTGGTTTATATATGTGTGAGTGTTGCCATACTTCTGTTATTTCTGTATTTACCCAAACATTTAGAAGTTAGAATTGTTGTGGAGGCCACTTCTTGGTAACTTTTGAACAAAATATGTTTAAATGGAAGCGTCTTCCAGAAGTTATTTAGAAGTTAGTAGATAAAAACAAAATACATTATTATGCCACTTGATATTCTCGGAGTAATATAAGGAAAAATCTTCCAGAAGATGTTAAAAAGATAGTAGATAGTTTACAAAAACAAAAAAAAAAAAATATGTGACTTAATATTCTCGGAAGTTATTTAGAAGATCGTAGATGATTTATAAAACAAAATATATTACTTTTGTCACTTGATCTTTACGAAGTATTTAAAGAAGTGACTTCCAAAAGTTATTCAGAAGATATTACAAGAATTACAAAAACAAAATACATTATAATTGTCACTAAATCTTTTTGATGTATTAAGTAAAGAGTCTTCCAGAAGTTTTTTAGGCGATATTTCAAGAATTTCCAAAAAATATATTATTGTTTTATTCCGTAATTTCTTTCTCGGTGAATTGGAGTAAGAAGTTCAGTGATATTTACCGGGAAAAAGTTTTAATCTCAAATATTAAATAATTACAATACCAAAATAAGATGACACTCTTCTTTTTTTAAGTCACCTACAGAAGAGTCTTATTAGTCACTGCCGGAAGTAACTTCCCAGTCACTTCCAGAAGTGTCTTCTAAGAGTCGTCGTAAAGCTACTTCAAAGAGAAATAATTTTTCCCGATGAAAGATGATTTTTATGATACTTTGAAGATGACTTTGGCGATGAATTTCAACTTCAAGCAGACTCTTCTAACCCACTTCCCCAACAGAAATGTTTGCAGGTTGCATTGTTGGTTATGGAAAATATTCAATAACTTTAGAAAATTGTGAGTAAATGTTTGTGTATTTGTATGTTTGTGTGTGTTTTGTACACATGTGATGTGGTTTAAATTGTTGTCATGGCAGAAATGATTTCTGGCTTTAATTTTTCATTCTTTTTTTCTTTTAATTTATTTTAAATTTAATTTATTATTTTATTGTAGTATTGGTGTATGGCACAAGTGTAGATATTTATAATTAAAATTATTAAATTTATTCGATCAAAAATTGTTTTATGATTTAAATTTTTACTTGATAAAAATTAAAGAAATTTCGTTTTACATTATTAAACTTGTACACCGTTGGAAAGCAAATTCTGGATTTTTGATTCCTTTTTTATAGGGAATCAAAAGAACCAATAAAACGAATATATATTTCATCGAAAAGATTTTAAATGTTTTTGGAACTAGAAATCTACCTCTTTTATTGTACCCTACACCTACAGCACCATAGGTAGTAGGGGTATTATGGGTTTGTGCTAATGTTTGTAACATACAGAAAAAAATGGTGTAACACCCACCTTTAAGTATACCGTTCAATTCATTATAACTATCTGAATTGATTTAACGATGTCTGCCCATCCGCCTGTTTGTATTTTTCATATTCGTTCCAATATATCAGGCAGCTGCCATAGTAAAAGTCATACCGGTTTTGGGGCTAAAGACCATAAAAGTACTACATATAAAGCAATTTCAACGAAGTTCAACACTAATATGTCTTATGATATTGATAATCGATGTTCCAAATTATGCAAGATTGGTCCATTACTTCTCATAGGCTCCATAGAAGCCCCCTTCCAAATTCCACTTTGAAGGTAATAAATCTCACATGCACATTGCTATTGTATTGGCGACTTGTCAAATTAAGGTAAATACAATCTAAAAAGGATTTTCGAAATTATACGAAGGTCGGTCTATCATTTCTTTTATCTCCAATATAACCCCCCAGAAAAAATCATTTTCAAACGTATACATTTTACATAAATTCAAGTTCCATTTAATTCATAAAATAAATTAGAAAAACGAATCATACGAGGGTTGTTCATACATTTTTCGTCACTGTCATTTAAAAAAAAAACAATGTGGTGTAGGATATTGAATAGTCGAGCTTGACCAGCTCTACCGTTATTAAAACAAAAAGCCATAATAAACGATAATGTAATTTTGCCATTTTTCCGTAAACATTTAATCCTTTTTCATATTTACCGTTATCATTATAATGTTCTTTTCGAAATAATAATTATAATTAATTTTGAAAAATCAATAAATGAAACAATAAAATTTATAATTATTTCTCGGAATTATGTCAAATTATTATTGAAAGAGATATTTTTCACTTTAATATATTTAATGCAATTTATATGATGGCAAATGGAAAATGGACTTTAATTTGCGATAATTGCTAAAAATGTTATTCAATAATTTCTAGAGAGAAAATAAAATTTTGTAAAAAAAATATGAAAAACAAAAATCTTAAAACGTAAGTGAATTATTAAATTTTTTGTGAAAATTACATTTCGAGTGAAAAATAAAATTTAAAGAAAATTTTAAAAATTAGTTGAAAATTCGATTTTTAGTAAAGAATTTTTTTCTGAAAAAAAAAAAACGAAAAATTCGATTTTTAATGTAAAAAAACAAGACTACGTTTCTTAAAAATTTAAATATTTATAAAAACTTAAATTTTAATGATTGTTGAATTTTATTTTATTTTTTTTATTTTTTATTTATTTTTTTTTTTTTGAAAATTTAAAATTTTGAAAATTAAACTTTTTTTATATTTTTAAGTGAAAAATTAAAATTTTGTCAACAAAAAATTAAGAAAAAAATCCTTAAAATCACATTTTTGTTTAAAAATTTCAAGTTTAGTGAAAACCAAATTTAAAGAAATTTAAAAAAAATAAGTTGAAAATTCGATTTTTAATAAACAATTTTTTTCCTAAAAAAAATTAAATTTTTAATGTAAAAAGTAGTCTTATTTGTGAAAAATTTAAATATTTATAAAAATTTAAATTCTTATTTATTATTATTATTATTATTATTATTATTATTATTATTATTTTTTTTTTTTTTTTGAAAATTTAAATTATTGAAAATTGAACTTTTTTTCCGAAAAATATATTTTTTTAGTGAAAAATTAAAATTTTGTTAACAAAAAATATCACATTTTCGTTTAAAAATTTCAAGTTTAGTGAAAAATAAATTAAAAGGAATTTAAAAAATATTAGTTGAAAATTCGATTTTTAGTAAAAAAATATTTTTTTATAAAAAATTAAATTTTTAGATTTTTTGCAAAAATAAAAATATTTATAAAAATTTGAATTTTTAACGATTATTGAATCTTTTTATTGAAAAATTAAATTTTCGCTAAAAATTAATTTTATATGATTTTTTTCTAAAAAATGAAAATTTATGGTGAAAAATTAATTTTTGTATAAAAAATAATAAAAATTTAATTTAAAATTTAAACTTTAAGAGAAATATTGAACTTTTAGTAAAAAAATATTTTCAATTTTTAGCAAAAAATAGTTTTTTTTAAGTTTAACTTTTTAATTTTTCATAAAAATTTCAAATTTTTAATGAAAATTGAAATTTTTAGTGAAAAATAAATCTGTTTGTATGTATGTAACGTATGGACTCTAAAACAGCTGAGCTAATTTTGATGAAATTTTTCCAAAATGATCCGAATCGTAAGTAACATTTATATATACAGAATAGGAAGTGTGTAGGTATGAATGTATGCACGTATGTATGTATGTATGTATGTATGTATGTATGTATGTATGTATGTATGTATGTATGTATGTGTACCTATGTAACGTATAGACTCTAAAACGGCTGGACCAATTTTGATTTCACAGAATGATTCCAAAATACCTGAAAATATCATAAACTATAAAAAATTCCAATAGGACCAGGGGGAGAGGTCCTCTCCTTACAAGGCAAATATTGATTTTCAAATATCTAAAGAAATATAATAGCGAGAGCTCTAAAATTTTGTTCCAACCACTTCTACTGGACAAAACGTTGGTCGGGTAGGACAAGAGGGGGAAGTACCCCGCATACAAATCAAATATTGATTATCGAATATCTAAAGAACTATAACAGTTCCCGACAACTTTCTCAAGGAACTGTTTTACTGGACCAAAAGTAGGACAGATAAGACCAGGAGGAGGGTTACAGGAACTGTTTTACTTGTCAAAACGTAGGAAGGATAATATCAGCGGGAGGCGTGTCACCCATAGAAAACAATTTGTTTTTGGCACGAAGTTTGCCGGGTCTGCTAATTTTATATAAAAAATGAAATTTTTTATAAAAAGTGCAAATTAATTTTTTTGTCCAAATCTCTCTCGTCCAATCGAATTTTATTATTTATGATTAAACTTCTTGAAATTATTTTCATACAAATTTATGTGAGATTTTCGATTAAAGTGATTTTCGGAAGTGGGTGTAAAATAGGAATTTATGGATTGATACTATCAAAATTTTGTTTCTGACATTTAGGGGAATATAATTCTTGAATTAAAGAAATATTCCTACAGTACTGACATGAATGAACTAAAGTGACTTTCGGAAGTGGGTCTGTATGTGAGCTACGGTCGATTGTGGACCGATCTATCTAAAATTTGATATGTGGATTTTGAAAACATTTCTCTTTGCAAAGTAACTAAATGTGGGCTTTATTATTGTAATTTTGGATATTTTGAAAAATTAGGAATCTTTTTAAAGTCCTGCATTACGGATGATTTGGTCCATATTTTATTTGTAAAAGTATTTAAAATTTGGTATATTTTTCAAAAATTTTGGAAATCCACTCTTTGACACCAGGACCTTCTAGAAACATGTCATTCTCCAAAACAATTGGAAAATACCTGAGAAATGTCTATTAGAAATTTCAGTTGGAAAATATACTTTATCTCCAAACTTATAGAGTTATTTTCAAAAAAAATCCCCAAAAGGTTCTGTTGAAAAATATTTAATTTGTCATAAAACCGTTAGAATTTAAATATTTTCTTTTTTAAATCATTCAAATCCTTAATCTTTTTCTTTTAATTGAAATATTTTTACATGTTAACAATGTGTTATCGATTTTAATGATGATTAAGTCCTAAAAAGGAAATTCACTAGAAGATACAATTTCACTGTAAAAAAAATATAGTTTTATGTTTTTTTATAGTTCAGTATCAAATGCATTGCACAATGGGATGGGTTTTATGGCAAAATAAATGGAAAAACATATAAAAATTATGTTGTTGTAACAATGTAACATTTTTATTTGTTGTTGTTGTTATTGTAGTCATGTGTAGTTGTTATTTTGTATTACACAATACAAAATATATTAATTTAGACTTACAACATTTGACGAACACACTTTTACAAAACACACACACACACATGTATGTGTGAGAGTGTGTGTGTACATGAGTATAGACATGAGTTTTGATAACTTCTTTAAAACATGAAAAACTTTATGATGTTTCTGTTTTACGAATGTTTATTGGAAATATAAAAGTTTTCACAGTTGTTGTTGTTGTGTAATTTTCTTCTTATTTTTTTTATACAAAAAAATGAGAAAAAACACCCTACAAAAGGTATAAAATTTAGGAATAAAGAAATTGGTGACATTTTTGTGAAGTTAACCCAAATTCCAAATCAATTGTTTTTGGAAATAATTCTATAACTTTTAAACCGTTAAAATATCTAAATGAAATTTTACATATTTAGAGCTGAGATATTTTCCATGAATCTTACGGGCTGTTATCTGATCAGTGGCGCTTTCGTTGACCGTTCAAATTTAGTCACATTCACAATAAATTTTTGGGCGAATTTAAAAAAAAATCAAAATATCCGATTAGACCAACTTTGGAGTATCACCCACTATGCTGAAGAACAGAAAGGTGTCTGCACTGCTTCAAATCAACTCGGAAACAACTCAGCTCTAATTATGTGAAATTTCATTGAAATATATCTAACGGTTCAAATATAATAGAATTATTTCCAAAAAATCGATTTGGAAACTTTTCTGTCACATGAGGCCTGACCAGTCCCATCTTTGGATGGCCCCCAGTGTTCGAGTGTTCTAATTTTTGTTTAACCCTTTCAAAAAACTAAAGTCCTTTTCGAAATTTTCCTTTTCATGTAATTTATTTGTAGTTGTTGTTGTTGTTTTAACAAATCTGTATCTGCTTTGTTTACACCAAAGAATTTTTTTCTGTAAATCTATTTACAAGTTTTTTTCTCTGCAGATCTATTGATTGATGAGTATAATTTTTTATGGACAAAAAATAAAAAAACAAAAATAACTTTACAAGAAAATATTAACAATAATAACAACAACAACAAGAACGAAAGGAATAAATTTAAATGAATTTGATTGATCACTATTGAGCATAAAAGATTATTATTTTCTTTGAAAATCTGAAAAAATGTGTAACAAAGTTTTGCATTACGAGATGAAGTGAAATAAAATAACACGATTCGAGAGAAAAATAAAAATACCTTTTTTTGGTGAATTAAACTTGGACATAAGAAGTTTATTAAAGTGATTGATAAAAAATATTTAGGAGAATTATATTCAAATTTAACTGATTGTATCAAAATCATTTTATTAAATAACAAACTCTCATACTATTCCGATCAACGGCCGCCAAACAATACGCAAACATAGCAAATAGAAAAAATTTTCTCTTAAAAGAGAATTTTGAGAAAATTTACTCTTAAAAGAGAATTTTGAGAAAATTTTTATTTTCAAAGAGAATTTTGAGAAAATTTTCTTTTCAAATAGAATTTTGAGAAAATGTTTCCTTAAAAGAGAATTTTGAGAAAATTATTCTTCAAAAAGAATTTTAAAAAAGGGAATTTTGAGAAAATTTACTCTTAAACAATTTTTTTATGAAAATTTTCTCTTTTAGCAGTATTTTGAGAACACTTTCTCTTAAAAGGAAATTTTAAGAAAATGTACTTTTTTCTCTTTCAATATAACATTTTTTTATAATAGAATTATGATAAAATTTAAAAGAGATTTTTGAGAAGAATAAAGAGATAATTTTGAGAAAAATTCCCTTAAAACAAAATTTTTGAGAAGGTTTTCTTCTAAAATTTGCTCTAGAAAATTTTCTCTAAAAATAGAACTTGAAAACATTTTCTCTTAAAACAGATTTTAATGATTTTGAAAAAAATTTTCTCATGAAACAAATTCAATAAAAAATTCCTTATTCAAGAAAGGAAAAATGTTTGCATGTAAAGAAAATTGTTTAAACATTTTTTCTAAAAAAAAACTAGTGAAAATTTTTCTATAAAGAAAATTTAGTAAAATTTAAAAAATTATATGAAAATTTTCTGTATTAAGAAAGATTTTTCTATTACGAAAATTAAGTAAAATTTGAGAAAATTATCAACAAAAAATTTTTCTTTATAAAGAGGAATAAATAAAAAATTAATTAAAAATAAATTATAAAGAAAATATTGGACATTTTCTCTATTAAGAAAATTTAGTAAAAATTTTCTATATAAAGATAACTTAGTAAAATTTTCTATATAAAGAAAATTTAATAAAAATTTTCTATATAAAAAAATTTAGTAAAAATTTTCTATATAAAAAAAATTTAGTAAAAATTTTCTATATAAAGAAAATTTAATAAAAATTTTCTATATAAAGAAAATTTAGTAAAAATTTTTTATATAAAGAAAATTTAGTAAAAATTTTTTCTATAAAGAAAATTTAATAAAAATTTTCTCTCTAAAGAAAATTTAATAAAAATTTTCTCTCTAAAGAAAATTTAATAAAAATTTTCTCTCTAAAGAAAATTTAATAAAAATATTCCAAAAAAAATAAAATTTGGTAAAAATTTTCTACATAAAGAAAATTTAGTAACAATTTTCTATATAAAGAAAATTTTGTAAAAATTTTCTATATAAAGAAAATTTAGTAAAAATTTTCTATATAAAGAAAATTTAGTAAAATTCTATAAAAAATTTGTAAATTTCTATATAAAGAAAATTTAGTAAAAATTTTCTATATAAAGAAAATTTAGTAAAAATTTTCTATATAAAGAAAATTTAGTAAAAATTTTCTATATAAAGAAAATTTAGTAAAAATTTTCTATATAAAGAAAATTTAGTAAAAATTTCTATATAAAGAAAATTTAGTAAAAATTTTCTATATAAAGAAAATTTAGTAAAATTTTCTATATAAAGAAAATTTAGTAAAAATTTTCTATATAAAGAAAATTTAGTAAAAAATTTTCTATATAAAGAAAAAATAATAAAAATTTTTTATATAAAGAAAATTTAGTAAAAATTTTCTCTATAAAGAACATTCAATAAAAATTTTCTCTCTAAAGAAAATTCAATAAAAATTTTCTCTCTAAAGAAATTTAATAAAAATATTCCAAAAAAGAAAATTTATTAAAAATTTTCTATATAAAGAAAATTTAGTAAAAATGTTCTATATAAAGAAAATTTAGTAAAAATTTTCTACATAAAGAAAATTTAGTAAAAATTTTCTACATAAAGAAAATTTAGTAAAAATTTTCTATATAAAGAAAATTTAGTAAAAATTTTCTATATAAAGAAAATTTAGTAAAAATTTTCTATATAAAGAAAATTTAGTAAAAATTCTACATAAAGAAATGTAGTAAAAATTTTCTATATAAAGAAAATTTAGTAAAAATTTTCTATATAAAGAAAATTCAGTAAAAATTTTCTATATAAAAAAAATTTAATAAAAATTTTCTGTATAAAGAAAATTTAGTAAAAATTTTTCTATAAAGAAAATTTAGTAAAACTTTTCTATATAAAGAAAATTTAGTAAAAAGTTTCTATATAATGAAAATTTAGTAAAATTTTCTATATAAAGAAAATTTAGTAAAAATTTTCTATATAAAGAAAATTTAGTAAAAATTTTCTATATAAAGAAAATTTAGTAAACATTTTCTATGTAAAAAAAAAATTAGTAAAAATTTTCTATATAAAGAAAATTCAGTAAAAATTTTCTATATAAAGAAAATTTAGTAAAAATTTTCTGTATAAAGAAAATTTAATAAAAAAAAAATTCAGTAAAGAAAATTAAATGAAGAATTTCCTCGAGTTTTCTCTCATAATTACTTTGAAAGTCCTCTTTTGAAAACACTTTTCTATTAATTTCATTATAATTTATGTCATTAAAGGATTATGACCCCTTTCACGTATTAAATGTAATAAATCATAAATTCAACTATAAAAATAAATTAATCAATTATAAAACAATCAGGAACATGAAGATAATTATTTTCGCTAGTTTTGTTGTTTTTGTATTGTTTAATCATAATTTTATTTGTTTCTGGAAAAAAACTATTTTGTTACAACTTTCTAACGCATGAATAACCGTTTTTCTGGATCTGCTAATCTTCGTCAGGTTTCTTTTTTGTTTGCACACATTTTTTTGTCTGTTAATTTGTTTAATTTCCTTTAATAAATCAAAATAATTTGTTAACTCGTTTCTTTTTCCAAAATTTCTGTAAGTGTAAAACATGTTGTTGTGTTTTTCCTATAAAAATTTATTTTCCAATAACAACAACAACAACTATTTAAACACAAAGTTTAAAATTAAAGTAAAAAAGGAAAACAAGTAAAAAATATTAAAGTCGCCCCGACTATGTAACACCCTACATCACATTGTTGGTAATTTTTAAACGACCCTCGCATAATTTGCTTTGATTATTTATGCTTATGTGTGAAATAGATTTTTATGAAATTTCAAGAAGATATCTTTAAAACTGCGTCCTGTATTTTGCGAACAAGCTTAACATAGACTGTCAGCCGGACGGAGGGACGAACATGAATAAATCGATTACGGAAGTGTTTCTGAGTCGAACATTATACTTAAGAAGTGGCAAGACTACTTTGTTTGCCCGTTACAAACTTCTCACAAAATGGTTAAAATTGTTTTGTATTTAGAAATTTGATGTGCTAAAAATCCCATTTCAGAGGGACATTTGTATGGGGACTATATCTTATAGTGGACCGATCATAATTTCAATTTCAATAGGCAATAATTCCTGGGTAAAAATAAAAGCACGTGCAAAATTTCATGAGCATATCTTCGAAACTGCGAGCTGTACTTTGCGAACAAGCTTTACTGGACAACCAGTCAGCCGAACCGACGTGGTCGACTCAGGAAGTTATTTTCGGTATGATGGTGAGACTATTTTTAACCGTTACAGGCATTTGGTGTAGGGTATAAAAAAATTGAAAAAAATCATAGATTTGTTTGATGATTATATTTGAAATTCAATAAAGACAATTCGCAGGAAAATACTGGTAATTTGCGACTAAATAATTGCAGTCTTTTTTTCTCTCATTTTCTACTTTTTGCTACAAATTACAAACGTAATAATAAAATCAGGTATTTAAAAAAGAAATAGAAGAAGAAAAAAATTATCATTAGACTTGATGGCGGTATTTGAACTTGAATTGTAGTCGTCATAATTATGATGGTATTGGCCGCCAGTCACTAAAATGCAAGAGCAATTTTACACCATACAAATGCTTTCATTCAATCACTCATTCATTCATTCATTCATTCATTCATTTAATAGTATGATTTTTTCTATTTTTTTATTCATTTCATTTCACTTTTACTTCAATTTTATTGCAATTCACCATTTAAATGAGTGTTTGCAAAGTGATTTTGATAAAAAAGACACTTTAAATATCGAAATCAAACAAATTAGTCTGATTGAGAAAATGAGAAAATTATAAAAAAAACATAATTCACTTTTTATAAAAATATTAAAATTTTTATTTAAATTGTGGAAAATTTAATAAAAAATAAAATCACTGATTTAACTCTTTTTCCAATAAATGCAAATATTTAATTTTTCTTCACAAGAAAAAATCCTTTATTATTTACAGTCCACAATATTAATCATTTTTTCTCATTGTTCCTTTGTTTGCCTTTTTTCTTTTGAAATGCTGCAGCATTAATATTTTGCTGCTGTAGCATTTTGCAACAAAATATTTTATTATTAATTTATTAAACAACCGCAACATTTGTTCAAAATTCTTCGAAATTGTTTTATTTTTACAAAGAGATTTTTTTGTGTATTTTTTACGTTACATGAATAATAATGTAAAATGTAAAGAAATATATTTGAATTGTTTACACAAATGAAATGAAAGTTAAAAAAACGCATTTGTAAACCAAAAAAATATTTCTTAAAATTCCCACAGAATTTTAAAAATTATTTTTAAATAATTTTAAACAATTTCTAAGAATTAAAAAAATTATTTGTTAAATATAAAAATAATTTAAGTTTTTAATTATACAAAATTGCAACAGAGATATAAAATATAAGTGTAAAGCAAAACTAAGCATCGTCTTTGGTAATTTCCAGATATTTTTTATAAAAGCGAAATTAAGAGATTTTCATCTTGAGAGATAATTTAAAACATAATTTTCAGAAAATTTTCTCTTCAAACAAAATTTCCAAAAAATTTTCTCTTAAAACAAAATTTGTAGAAAATTTTCTCTTAAAACAAAATTTTAAAAAATGTTCTCTTCAAACAAAATTTGTAGAAAATTTTCTCTTAAAACAAAATTTTTAGAAAATTTTCTCTTAAAACAAAATTTTTAGAAAATTTCTCTTAAAACAAAATTTTCAGAAAATTTTCTCTTAAAACAAAATTTTCAGAAAATTTTCTCTTAAAACAAAATTTTTTAGAAAATTTTCTCTTAAAACAAAATTTTTAGAAAATTTTCTCTTAAAACAAAATTTTAAGAAAATTTTCTCTAAAAACAAATTTTCAGAAAATTTTCTTTAAAAACAAAATTTTTAGAAAATTTTCTTTAAAAACAAAATTTTCAGAAAATTTTCTCTTAAAACAAAATTTTAGAAAATTTCTCTTAAAACAAATTTTTAGAAAATTTTCTCTTAAAACAAAATTTTCAGAAAATTTTCTCTTAAAACAATATTTTCAGAAAATTTTCTCTTAAAACAATATTTTCAGAAAATTTTCTCTTAAAACAAATTTTTCAGAAAATTTTCTCTTGAAACAAAATTTTTAGAAAATTTTTTCTTAAAACAAAATTTTTAGAAAATTTTTTCTTAAAAACAAAATTTTTAGAAAATTTTTTCTTAAAACAAAATTTTTAGAAAATTTTCTCTTGAAACAAAATTTTCAGAAAAATTTCCCTTAAAATAAAATTTATAGAAAATTTTCTCTTAAAACAAAATTTTTAGAAAAGTTTCTCTTAAAACAACATTTTCAGAAAAGTTTCTCTTAAAACAACATTTTCAGAAAAGTTTCTCTAAAAACAAAATTTTCAGAAAATTTTCTCTTGAAATAAAATTTTCAGAAAATTTTCTCTTGAAATAAAATTTTTAGAAAATTTTCTCTTGAAACATAATTTTCAGAAAATTTTCTCTTAAACAAAATTTTTAGAAAATTTTCTCTTAAAACAAAATTTTTAGAAAATTTTCTCTTAAAACAAAATTTTCAGAAAATTTTCTCTTAAAACAAAATTTTCAGAAAATTTTCTCTTAAAACAAAATTTTCAGAAAATTTTCTCTTAAAACAAAATTTTTAGAAAATTTTCTCTTAAAACAAAATTTTTAGAAAATTTTCTCTTAAAACAAAATTTTTAGAAAATTTTCTCTTAAAACAAAATTTTCAGAAAATTTTCTCTAAAAACAAATTTTCAGAAAATTTTCTTTAAAAACAAAATTTCAGAAAATTTTCTTTAAAAACAAAATTTCAGAAAATTTTCTTTAAAAACAAAATTTTCAGAAAATTTTCTCTTAAAACAAAATTTTTAGAAAATTTCTCTTAAAACAAATTTTTAGAAAATTTTCTCTTAAAACAAAATTTTCAGAAAATTTTCTCTTAAAACAATATTTTCAGAAAATTTTCTCTTAAAACAATATTTTCAGAAAATTTTCTCTTAAAACAATATTTTCAGAAAATTTTCTCTTAAAACAAAATTTTCAGAAAATTTTCTCTTGAAACAAAATTTTTAGAAAATTTTTTCTTAAAACAAAATTTTTAGAAAATTTTTTCTTAAAACAAAATTTTTAGAAAATTTTCTCTTGAAACAAAATTTTCAGAAAAATTTCTCTTAAAATAAAATTTATAGAAAATTTTCTCTTAAAACAAAATTTTTAGAAAAGTTTCTCTAAAAACAAAATTTCAGAAAATTTTCTCTAAAAACAAAATTTTCAGAAAATTTTCTCTTGAAATAAAATTTTCAGAAAATTTTCTCTTGAAACAAAATTTTCAGAAAATTTTCTCTTAAAACAAAATTTTTAGAAAATTTTCTCTTAAAACAAAATTTTTAGAAAATTTTCTCTTAAAACAAAATTTTTAGAAAATTTTCTCTTAAAACAAAATTTTTTGAAAAATTTCTCTTAAAACAAAATTTTTTGAAAAATTTCTCTTAAAGAAAATTTCAAGAAAATGTTCTTAAAAAAAAAGAGTTTTGAGAACATTTTTCTAAAAAAATTCAGAAATTTTTCTATAAAAACCCTTAACAAAATGTAATCTAAAAAACATTCAATCCAAATAAATTTTTCTCTTTAAAGAGAGACTCAGAAAAGTTTTTTAAAAAGAGAAAATGAAAACACATTCTCTCATAAACTTTTGAGAATATTTTCTCAAGAAAAACAATAAAGAAAACTATCAATTGTCTAATTATAGAAAAATTATAATCTAAAAAGTGAAAACATTTTTTCTAAAAAAAATTGATATTAGAATTTAAAAAATTACTTTTTTACAAAGAAATTGGAAAAAATTCTATTAAAAGTGCAATTAGAGGAATTATTTTATTCGATATTTGTAGAAAATTAAAAAAAATCTACATAAGTAAATTTTATAAGATCATCTCTTTTAAAATTTTTGTGAAATTTTTTTTATAAATTTTGTGAAAATTTTCTTTATAAAAACTTTTTACATAGAGAAATTTAATGGAAGTTCTAAGGAAAATTTTGCTCTATAAAGAAAATTTAATGTAAATTTTTCTCTACAAAAATATTTGTGCAAATTTTTTACTAAGAAAATTTGCTTTCCATCAAGAAAATTTATGTTTTCTCTATAAAGAAAATTTGTCAAAATCTATAAATCTATAATGAAAATGTAGTCTCAAAATCTGAAGTGTTTTTAGTATTTTTTTTTTTACATTTTCTCTATAAACAAATATTTATATTTTATCTCTATATAAAAAACTGTATAAAAATGTTCTTTATAAAGAAAATTTAGTGAAAATTTTCTCTATAAAGAAAATTTTGTGAAAATTTTTTCTATAAAGAAAATTTTGTGAAAATTATCTCTATAAAGAAAATTTTGTGAAAATTATCTCTATAAAGAAAATTTTGTGAAAATTTTCTCTATAAAGAAAATTTTATGAAAATTTTCTCTTTTACGAAAATTTTGTGAAAATTTTCTCTTTAACGAAAATTTTGTGAAAATAATCTCTTTAACGAAAATTTTGTGAAAATTTTCTCTTTAACGAAAATTTTCTTTTGATAAAATTTTCTCTGCTGAAAAAACATTTAATTTATTTTCTTTAAAATAAATAAAATGCTCAGAGGCATCTTTTTTTTTCTTTTTTTTTTCAAAAATTCCATTATTCATTGCAAACTTCATATTTAACTTTAATATTATTTTTTTTAAATATTCATGTTATTTCAAAACCAAATCATAAAAACACTTGTCATGTCAACAATTTCAGATCAACAAATAAAAACATCAAAAAATTTAATTAAAGAAAAAACGAAAAAACACCAATAATGCAAAATATACGTTTAACACCCACTTGCGAAATAAACAGATTAACCCAGAAGTTAAGATTTACAAAAGAAAAACTTAAACTTAATTCAATTCAGCACTCAACTGTTGGAAAAAAAATTGGAATCAATTGAAAACACTTGAATTTAAATAAAAAAACCACAAGAAGAATCACATAAAAAAGTGTAAAACACATTTTGGACATTAAGTAACCGAGAGAAGAAGAGAAACAAGTTAAAATTCACAAAACAAATGACACAAAATGATAAAAGTGTCAAAAAAAAAAAAAGACCCGCAACTTATTTTCAACTTAAACTAGAGGTTGAGACTTTAATACAGAAAAATGTATGAAAAAAAATTACGCATAAATTTGAAATCGACTTAAATCAAGTCGAAAACCAACGCATTTGATTTGGGATTTCTATTACAAATTGATTTCTTACTTTTTCCCACTTTTTTGTTGTTATTGAGAGAAATGTGGGAGGAAATTTTGAAATTTTAAGATTTGTCAATAATAAAAAGTGTTTTCACATATTTTACACTAATAAAGCTGAAATGATGGATTCAAGTCAAAATATTAATCACAGAAAAAAGAAATATTGACAAGATGATGAAAAATGGAAGAATTTATTTTTGTTTAATTATAACCTCCATCACCACAAGTGGTGAAGAGGGTATATTAATTTTGTCAAACCGTATGTAACGCTAAGAAGGAATTATCTCAGAAAGTACATATATTCTTGTATCATTGCATCATCAAAATCTGAGTCGATTTCGATGAAATTTGGCCTGAGTATTTGTTATGGTTCTGACAATTTTCATATTTAAAATGAATAAAATCGGTTTTGTTTATTAAAAGTTATAGACCGGCATCTGAGGCAACTTCTAAGTTTTAGCGAAAAATTTTCGTAAAACTGTCAATTAGAAGGCGACAAATTAGAAAAAGATTTTTGCATAATATAAAGTTATTTGTGATTCATTATCATTTAAAAAAATAATGAAATCGGTTCAGTAGAAAAATAGTTATAGACAAAAATATAACTAATTTCATGACTCCCTAAAAAGAAGCCATAAACATTTCGACAACATTTCATAAGCAAACTTATTATAAGTTTATTTTAATCAAAATTTTAAATAATTTTAAAATAATGTTTTAAAAATGTATTTGTAATAATACTTACTATACACTTGTTAAAATAACAATATTAACAAATGTGATTGTAAAATATTAATGCTCACAATAGTTTTGTAAGTGTTTTTGTATGAAAAGTCCTGTTAATTTTTTGACGTGTAATTTAAAACATTAACAAAATAAAAAATATAAAATCTGTGTTTTTAAAATGACAATTTAAATAAAATACATGGTCCATAAGGAATCAAAAAAAGGATTGTTGAATGATAAAAAACCCAAAATAAGTAGAAGTTCCAACCAGCTACAGTGATATTAGTGTCAATATTAGTAATTCAAATTTGGATACAAGTGAAAACGAGATTTCAAGTACTAAAGATTAAAATCCTTTTTATTATTCCTCTCTTATGTGCGCGTTGCTTAAGTACATCCAAAGCCAGAAGAAGTAAAAAGGACATACATTATTTATTTTTTTAAAATATATTAATTTTCGAATTTTATAGATGTCGCCATTTCTATTGGATTGAGTGTGTGGACGAATTTAAAAAAACATACAAAATCATTTTTTCAATTTGATTTTTTACTTCGAAATTGTAAAAATTCAAAATTATATAAAAATAAAAAAGTTATTATTTCAATTAAACTTCTATCAATCATGTTTCAAAAACTATTTCCATGTAAGCTTATCTTACAATTGCACTTCTAAGCTTTTTGTATACTTTAACTGAAAATATTACCTCAAGGATTCAATTTTCTTAATTAACTAAATGTTAATAAGTGTTTAACAACAATTATCATAACACTTTTGCAAGCCTTACACTTGTGCTGGTAAGTTTGTTACAAAATTAATTTAAAGCCTTTTGGTTTGTTGGGTCATTAAGTGTTCCTGTGAAAAACTTTACATATTGTATACACTTGTGAGTGTGTAAGTACATAGCATATTTACTTCACACTTATTTATAGTGGAGGGTATTGAAGATTCGGCTTAATCGAATTTTTCATTCTTACTTGTTTTTTTTTAAGTTTAATGAACTTTTACTTCAATTTAAGAAAATATTTCAATTATTCTCAAAAATATTCGCTACAAAAACAAAAACAAAAAAACTATAAGTTAATGAACTCATCAACTGAAAAATAACTGTAATTAGAAGGAGTGTTTAATTAGATAATTAATTATTTATAAATTATGAATTTCATTTATTTGAAATGTTCAATTTATTTAAATATTTTGTAAAATATTTGTCGGAAATAAATGAAATTTAATTAATTACAAATGAAGCAGACATCAACATGACAAATTAATGTTATTTTCTAAATATTTGCTCTAATATAAATTTCATTAAAATAGTTTCCTTTGAAAAAGGGTTTATAGAACACAAGAGAAAATAAGAATTTATTTACATTTTATCCTTTTTTAAATAAATTTGTGATGTCTTCATCACAGAGTAACAAGAGAATTCCATTAAAAATATTTTCCTGAAGGCATAATTTTAGAATTATTTAGAAATTAATATTGTAAAATATATTTTAATTTAAAATAACTGAAATTAATAAATTTTGTTAAATACCAAAATTTAAAATAAATTAAAGAGAAATTTCCCTTAAAGAGCACTGTGGAAAGTTTTCTCTTAAAAAAGAATTTCGTAGAGTCTTTTGAGAAAATTTTCTCTAAAATAAGATAGTTTTGAGAAAACAGAATATGGAGAACATTTTTTCTAAAGAGAAGATAATTTAGAAAAAAATTCTCTAAAGAAAATATAATTTTCAGAAATTTTTCTCTAAAAAATAGAATTTTGAGAAAAATTTCTGTAAAGAAAATATAATTTTGAGAAATTTTTATCTAAAGAAAAGATAATTTTGAGAAAATTTTCTCTAAAATCAGAATTTTGAGAAAATTTCTTAAAAAAAAGAATTCTGCGGATATTTTTTTTTTTTAATATTAGAGAATTTTCTAAAAAAATAAAAAATTTTCAGAAAATTTTCTCCAAAACAGAATTTTCAAAAAAGAAAAAAAAAATTTCCAAAAAAGGGAATTTTCAGAAATTTTTTCTCAAAAAAGGAATTTTCAGAAATTTTTCTCAAAAAGAGAATTTTCAGAAAATTTTCTCAAAAAAGAGAATTTTCAGAAAATTTTCTCAAAAAAGAGAATTTTCAGAAAATTTTCTCATAAAAGAGAATTTTCAGAAAATTTTCTCATAAAAAGAGAATTTTCAGAAAATTTTCTCAAAAAGGGAAAATTTTAAAAACAGAATTTTCTAAAACTATTTTCCAAAAAAAAAAATTTTCAGAAAATTTTCTCCAAGAAAGATAATTTTCATAAATGTTCTCAAACAAGAGAATATTCCAAAAATTTTCTACAATAAAAGAATTTACGAAAAATTAAAAAAGAAAAGAATTTTGAGAAAATTTTTTCTATAAAAGAGAAATTTTGCTTTTGTACAAGAATTTCAAGAGAAAGAAAAAATCTTTTCAATAGAAAAATTATCTAAAAACGAAGTTTTCCTTTAAAAAATAATTTGTAAACAATTTTCTGTTAGAAGAGATTTCTGTGAAAATTTTCTCTTAAAAGAGAATTTAAAAAAAGTACATTTTCGGTAAATTTTCTTTGAAAAAGATTTTTAGAAAAATTTTCTCTTAAAATAGTTTTTTTTATTTTTCTCTTTAAAGAGAATTTTATGAAAATTTTCTCTTAAAAAAGAATATAGTTTTTCAGAATTATCTAAAAAGGAGAATTTTTTAGAAAACTTTCTTTGAAAAGGTGATTCTGAGAAGATTTCTTTTTTAAATTTCTTCCAAATCAATTCTGAGAAATTTTCTCTAAAAGGAAAAATAAGAGAAAATATTCTCTAAAAAGAGAATTTTGAAAAAATCTCTAAAAAAAGAAAAACATTTTAAAAGGAATTTTAAGGAAAACTTGTACTAATTTACTCTTATATAGAAGAAAGTTTCTCCAGTACTCCAGCATCTGTCTGTTTAAATTCTTTGAAATTATTTTCTTCTAAAGTCAAAATTTTGTTAATAATGAAAATATTTATTTAATTTTTTTTAATCCTTAAATATTGTGAAATAAATATTTACCTTAATTTTATAAACAGAAATTATATTTCAATTAAATATTTTCTTCTGGGTTTTTGTGGTGCAACAAAAATAACAAAGAGATAAATTACCTAAAAAGAGAAGAGAAGAAAGGAAAAGAAAAATTATTATTTAATATTTATTTTCATATTTTTGCAATTTTTGTGTAAAAAATAACAATTTAAACTAAATTTTTCTAGAAAATAAGGACTGAGATCGAAAATTTATTAACACACATTTTTATTTAGAAACTTAAGTAAAACCTGTCAGTTAAATTGTCAATATGACTAAAATAAGGGATCAGTGCGTTCTAAAATCGTTAAATATTTTCAACATAACCAAAATTGGTCCTACAAAATTTTAGCCAAACATTCAAAAGTATGCCGTCAAACTGTTTTCAATCTTATATAACAGTAATGTGAGAACTTGTCCTCTGATAGATAACCTGGTTCAAGTAGACGGAAATCCTTAAAGAAAAAAGCTCCCAACACATTTGTTAGGAAAGCAGCTCGGTTAACTTAGTGTTCGGAATATTTGGTACAAAAAGTTAAAGCATGTTAAGAATTTTTCGTTCTCACTCCTTATCATAAAACTACATCATTTAAAGCATTTTCAATACAAACGTATGTATCTTTCATAACAACATGTGTATTTAAAACATTAGGCATATGTGTATGTGTAAGTGCATCTGTGTCTATATATGTGTGTGAGTGGGTATTGTAGTCGTAAAAGTATGATTTTTCCATTCTTATTGTTAAATCATTTAATTTAAGTTTCAATTTCAATACAAAAACCCCAAAACTATTTACCACAATTTGGAAGACTTTTTTCATGATTTCAGTAGAAATTTTGCCAAGAAATTTTCGTTTTATACTCAATTGCAAAATAACCTTTGAAATGGAGAAAAACAACTTTTATTTTAAATAAAAAATAAAATAAAATAAATTCGAATAAAAGTTTTGCTAAACGTATTTTACTTCGGTTAAAGAATTTAAGAAAAACAAAAACAACAAATTTAGTAAATATATTTGTTTGTTGTTGTTGTTTTTTCTATATATTTCTTATTTAAAACAAACTCCAAGTACACACGTCAGCCCTACTGAAATGTCATTTTAAAATTTTACACATGACTGTGTGGGCAGATCAGGGAACATAACATACAATTCAGGTCTAATGGTGGGTAAACAACAAAATTTTCTTTAATTTCAAAGATTTAAATTTCTTTAAAATTTATTTAATTTTCCCCAATTTAAGCAAATCCTTAGAGCATTAATTATCTATTCCCTTTCCCTTCAGTTTATCTTCAACTTTATATTTTTCCCTCTTTATTTTTTGCAATTTCAGTTATTTTCCTTAATGTTATTGTTTGTAATCATAACTATAATTTAAGTAGCATAAGAGACTTTAAATATTCTCCAAAAAAAAAAAAAAAAAAAAAAAAAACACAAAAACAAAAGATCTAAAAATATTCTTCCTTCATTTCAGCTTAACATATGAGCATTTCCTGTAAATAGTGAAAACATGTTTAAGAGAGTGTCAGTGTGTGAAAGCATGAAGTTTCATTAACATGATAACACATGTGTATGTGAGTAGTTTTATTGTGTGTTATGACAGAAACAGTTGCAGCTGAGAAAGGAGTTTAAACCAGTCAACCAAACAACCAACCAACCAACAACAAATAACACATTTAATCATCCTAAAAGCTTAAAAAATAAGTTAAACAAAAAAATCTACTCTGGGTTTTCTCATTTAGTTTATTCTGTCGTGTCCCTGTGGCCACAGGAAAAAATTCAAACAAACAAACAAACAACTAAAGATACCAATCACTTGGGCTTCAATGTAAAGGATAAGAAAGATATTCATGTCTACATTTATGCTATAAAATTGTGAAATGAAGAAATTTAAAAGTTTAAAGTTGAACGTTACATTTCGGTTCTAGTTCCAGTTTAGTTCAGTTTTAGTTCAGTTATAGATAAGTTCCTGTTCACTTCTACTTTAGTTTTAGTTCAGTTCTAATTCAGTTTTAATTCAGTTTAAGTTCAGTTCTAATTCAGTTTTAGTTCAGTTTAATTTCAGTTCTAATTCAGTTTTAGTTCAGTTTAAGTTCAGTTCTAATTCAGTTTTAGTTCAGTTTAAGTTCAGTTCTAATTCAGTTTTAGTTCAATTTAAGTTCTGTTCTAATTCAGTTTTAGTTCAGTTTAAGTTCAGTTCTAATTCAGTTTTAGTTCAGTTCTAGTTCAATTTAAGTTCTGTTCTAATTCAGTTTTAATTCAGTTTAAGTTCAGTTCTAATTCAGTTTTAGTTCAGTTTAAGTTCAGTTCTAGTTCAGTTCTAGTTCAATTTAAGTTCTGTTCTAATTCAGTTTTAGTTCAGTTCTAGTTCAGTTCCAGTTCAACTTAAGTTCTGTTCTAATTCAGTTTTAATTCAGTTTAAGTTCAGTTCTAATTCAGTTTTAATTCAGTTTAAGTTCAGTTCTAATTCAGTTCTAGTTCAATTTAAGTTCTGTTCTAATTCAGTTTTAATTCAGTTTAAGTTCAGTTCTAATTCAGTTTTACTTAAGTTTAAGTTCAGTTCTAGTTCAGTTTTAGTTCAGTTCTAGTTCAGTTCCAGTTCAACTTTAGTTCTGTTCTAATTCAGTTTTAGTTCAGTTCAGGTTCAGTTCTAGTTGGGTTCTAATTCAGTTCTAGTTCAATTTAAGTTTTGTTCTAATTCAGTTCTAATTCAGTTCTACTTCAGTTCTAATTCAGTTTTAGTTTAGTTTAAGTTCAGTTCTTGTTCAGTTCTAATTCAGTTCTAATTCAGTTTTAGTTCAGTTTAAGTTCAGTTCTAATTTAGTTTTGTTTCAGTTCTAGTTCAATTCTAATTTAGTTTTGGTTCAGTTCTAGTCCAGTTCTACTTCAGTTCTAATTCAGTTTTAGTTCAGTTTAAGTTCAGTTCTAGTTAAGTTTTGTTTCAGTTCTAGTGCAGTTCTAATTTAGTTTTGGTTCAGTTCTAGTTAAGTTTTAGTTCAGTTTAAGTTCAGTTCTAGTTCAGTTCAGGTTCAGTTCTAGTTCAGTCCTAATTCAGTTCTAATTCAGTTTTAGTTCAGTTCTAGTTCAATTTAAGTTCTGTTCTAATTCAGTTTTAGTTAAGTTTAAGTTTAGTTCTAGTTCAGTTTTAGTTCAGTTCTAGTTCAGTTCCAGTTCAACTTAAGTTCTGTTCTAATTCAGTTTTAGTTCAGTTCAGGTTCAGTTCTAGTTCGGTTTTAGTTCAGTTCTAGTTTAATTTAAGTTCTGTTCTAATTCAGTTCTAATTCAGTTTTAATTCAGTTTAAGTTCAGTTCTAATTCAGTTTTAGTTCTGTTTAAGTTCAGTTCTAGTTCAGTTCCAGTTCAACTTAAGTTCTGTTCTAATTCAGTTTTAGTTCAGTTCAGGTTCAGTTCTAGTTCGGTTTTAGTTCAGTTCTAGTTCAATTTAAGTTTTGTTCTAATTCAGTTCTAATTCAGTTCTAATTCAGTTCTACTTCAGTTCTAATTCAGTTTTAGTTCAGTTTAAGTTCAGTTCTAGTTCAGTTCTAATTCAGTTTTAGTTCAGTTTTAGCTCAGTTAAAGTTCAGTTCTAGTTCAGTTCTAATTCAGTTCTACTTCAGTTCTAATTCAGTGCTATTTCAGTTCAAGTTCAGTTCTAATTCAGTTCTAATTCAGTTTTAGTTCAGTTTAAGTTCAGTTCTAGTTAAGTTTTGTTTCAGTTCTAGTGCAGTTCTAATTTAGTTTTGGTTCAGTTCTAGTTAAGTTTTAGTTCAGTTTAAGTTCAGTTCTAGTTCAGTTCAGGTTCAGTTCTAGTTCAGTCCTAATTCAGTTCTAATTCAGTTTTAGTTCAGTTTAAGTTCAGTTCTAGTTAAGTTTTAGTTCAGTTTAAGTTCAGTTCTAATTTAGTTTTGGTTCAGTTTAAGTTCAGTTTAAGTTCAGTTCTAGTTCAGTTCTAATTCAGTTTAAGTTCAGTTTAAGTTCAGTTCTAGTTCAGGTTCAGCTATAGTTCAGTTCTAGTTCTGCCTTAGTTTAGTTTTTTTTCAGTTATACTTCAGTTCTAATTCAGTTTAAGTTCAGTTCAGGTTCAGTTCTAGTTCAGTTCTAATTTAATTCTTGTTCAATTCCAGTTTATTTACTTTTCAGTTTTTGTAAAAAAATCAACTTCATTTAAATTTATTTCTTTTTAATTTAATTTTTAGCAAAAACTTTAAAATCTCTTTAAATAAATCCCTTAAAAGGCCAAAATGTTATCAAACAACTTCCCACCTAAAAACAATTAATATTAATCATACGCACCCTTAATATTTAAAACTTAAATTGTTATCATTTTAAAAGTATTAAAGCGATTTGTGTGAAACAAAATTTACATTATTTGGGTAAATAATGACTTTTCATTAAATCTATTAAAAACTATAAATAATTATTTTATAACAAAAATATAAGTTTTCCTTAAATTAGTTTATTTAACTTGAAAATGTTAACTTTTTTTGGTTAAATAAATTGAATTAAATTTAAATACTTAATTCAATTACAAACCCGATTAATTTAATCTTGTTCGTATAAAGGTTTTAGAGTTAGTACCCCACTAACAGCTTTTATGGGAGAGATAAAAGTCAAGGTTAATGTTTAAAACAAAAACAGACTGTATCTTCATTTTTCTTATATCTGGGTATTTTAAAATGAACTTTAATGTAATAAGAAGGTGTTAACATTTAACGTTGTTTTATTTTTTAAGGCTTAAAATCCTTTTAATAAATTTTGTTGCTGAGGAAAATCGTATGAATGTATTTGACAATAATTATTTTTCGTAACCAAAATTTAAACAAAAGTTTGGTGATTAAAAAATGAACAACATATTTCGGAGGAAGTAGAAGAAAAGACTTTTAATTCATAATTTAGAGACTTTTTAGTTTTCAGATCAGACTTTTAATTCAAAACCATATTCTAGTCTGGTGTGCTCTAGTCCATAAACCTGAGTCAGCTATACAATAAAACTCTAGTCTGAAGAACAGTCCCTACAAACCTGACTTTGGTTTATTCGATAAACCAGTGTTGACTTTATATCAGAATGTAGTTTTGTCTAAAAACCAGACTCTAATCTAGACTATAAACCAGACTCTCATCTAGTCTATAAACCAGACTCTCATCTAGTCTATAAACCAGACTTTAATCTAATCTATAAACCAGACTCTCATCTAGTCTATAAACCAGACTTTAATCTAATCTATAAACCAGACTTTCATCTAGTCTATAAGCCAGACTCTCATCTAGTCTATAAACCAGACTCTCATCTAGTCTATAAACCAGACTATCATCTAGTCTATAAACCAGACTCTCATCTAGTCTATAAACCAGACTCTCATCTAGTCTATAAACCAGACTCTCATCTAGTCTATAAGCCAGACTCTCATCTAGTCTATAAGACAGACTCTCATCTAGTCTATAAACCAGACTCTCATCTAGTCTATAAACCAGACTCTCATCTAGTCTTTAAACCAGACTCTCATCTAGTCTATAAACCAGACTCTCATCTAGTCTATAAACCAGACTCTCATCTAGTCTATAAACCAGACTCTCATCTAATCTATAAACCAGACTTTCATCTAGTCTATAAGCCAGACTCTCATCTAGTCTTTAAACTAGACTCTAATCTAGTCTATAAACCAGACTCTAATCTAGTCTATAAACCAGACTCTAATCTAGTCTATAAACCAGACTCAAATCCATTTTATAAACCAGACTCTAATCTAGTCGATAAACCAGACTCTAATCTAGTCTATAAACCAGACTCTAATCTAGTCTATAAACCAGACTCTAATCTAGTCTATAAACCAGACTCAAATCCATTTTATAAACCAGACTCTAATCTAGTCTATAAACCAGACTCTAATCTAATCTATAAACCAGACTCTAATCTAGTCTATAAACCAGACTCAAATCCATTTTATAAACCAGATTCTAGTCGAATCTATGAACCTCAGTCAATTCTATAACCAAACTCTGGTCTGTAAAGTAAATCCTAATCTATAAAACAGACTTTGGTCTAAACCATACTCTCGTCTAGACCCAAAATAAAACTCCAATTGAATTCTTAAATTGAATTCATTAATTTATGTTTACCAACTGTACTTATTATTTAAGCTCTGTCTGTAATATTCTTAAATTAGGTCATAATTAAATATTTTTTTAAATATTATTATTAACATTATAATTTAAATTATTTATTTATAAACATTTTTCTTGCGAATTTTTATTCTCTTTCGCCGTTATCTCTTTCCAGATTTTTATTTATCTTTAACATGAGAATTAATCTTATTTATTTTCCTTTTTATTTTCATTATCATTTGCAAAATATTTTAATATCGTAATTCAGCTTATAACGCCCAAACATATTTTCTTATTAATTTCATTTTAATATTTCTCTGACTACCGACATTTTTACTCGATTACAACTGACTTAAATAAATGAATTATTTCGTTTAATTTCATTTGTTAACTTAATGAGAATTCTTAAATTATTTTTAACAGTGATTAAGAGGTCAAAATTCGTAAGCATCTCTCAAGGACAATTAAAACATAAAACAACTTCAATGTGGGTCAGACTAATCTCACTTATAATCGTTCATATTAATTTCGTTTTATGTTTTTGTTTTGCTCTTAAGATTAACCGTTATTTTTAATCTAAATTTTCTTAATTTTACCAAATTAATTCTCACTGTCTCTTATTAAAGTCCATAAATATCCTTTTCATATTTCAGCAAACTTAAAGTTCTATTTTATTTATTTCTGTGAAAAACTCTCGTATGTAAATGAAAAATGAAGAGAAATTTAAATTTGGATTTCAGAAATTATTTATGAGTCCTTTTCAACCGAAAAAAAAACATGAATAACCAAATCAAGAAAAATACAAACAGTTTAAATTTAAACGATTGTAATTCGATTCTGTAAAAAGGGTTGAAGGAAATTGAGAAATGAGTTGGAAAAAATATTAAAAAAAACTTGTAGTTCAATAAAGGACACTGGGCACTGTATACATATACAGTACACTGAAAGAATTGTTATTTCAGTTTTAGTTCAGAATCTAGTCCTGAATTTAGTTCGGATTCTAGTTGAGATTCTAGATCAGATTCGAGTTTGTTCAGTTCTGATTCAGAATGTAGTTCTGATTCTAATTAAGATTCTAGTTTGAATTCTATTTTAAACTCCAGTTCAAATTCTAGTTCAGATTCTTTTCTAATTCTATCTCAGACTCTGATTCAAATTCTAGTTTAGTTTCTAACGCAGATTCTAATTAATATTTTAGTTTTAATTCTAGTTCAGGTTCTGATTAATATTTTAGTTCTGATTCTGACTCAGATTATAGTTCAGATTCCATTTCAGACTCTGATTTAAATTCTGGTTTAGATTTTAGTACAGATACTAATCCAAACTCTATTTTAGTTTCTGATTCAGATTGTAATTCATATTCTGCTTTTCATTTAAATTCTAGTTCAAATTCTGGTTTAGATTTTAGTTTGGATTCTATTTTGGATTCAATTTTGGATTCTATCTGAGATTCAAGTTATTCTAGTTCAAATTCTAAGTCACATTCTAATTCCGTTAATATTTCAGATACAAGTTCAGATTCTAATTTAGATTTTAGTTTGGATTCTATTTTGGATTATATCTGAGATTCAAGTTTAGGTTCTAGTTCAGATCATAGTTCGGATTCTAATTCAAATTCTAGTTTAGATTCTAAGTCATATTCTACTTCCGTTACTATTTCAGATACAAGTTCAGATTCCAGTTTCGAATTTCTTTCTGAGATTATAGTTCTAGTTCAGATCCATATTTCAAACTATCGTTCAGATTCTAAGTCACATTCTAGCAGATTTCAGTTTTGATTCTAAGATTCTAGTTAACTTTCACGTTCAGATTCTAAGTTCACGTTTCAGTTAAATCCCTCTTCCTTCTTTAAGAATTGTTATGCCCCAAAACTTAAAAAACAAATATAAAAAAATTAAAATCAGTTACTAAGAAAAACATTAAATAAAAACAACAAAATGATAATAAAAAAATTAAACCTTCAAATAATTTCAGCTAAATGAATTTACACAAATTTTGTTCCATTATGATTTCAATATTTTCCTCATATTTGCCAACCAACATCTTCTCACAATTCTTATTTCGGTTCCACAACCATTTTATCCCACAAACTTTTCTCTTATTATTGTTGTTGTTGTTGTTATTGTAGCAAAGTGTAAATGTGTAAAATATGTTTCTTGTTGCATTAACACTAGAAAATTACACTACAACTCCTTCCTTTTTTTGTCTCCATTTTTGTTTTGAAAGTTTTTAAAGAAAAATAAAGAAAAACAAAATTGTCGTTGAAAGTGGAAAAAAAATCCTTATTTTCATGAAAAAAAAGGAAAGAAAAAAATTCATATAATAAGAAGGATCCCTTAAGCAAAAAGTATTTTATGTTTTGTTTTTTATTTATTTCTCCTTTTTATTTTGATTTTAAAAGCGTCTTCTACGTCTTCTGGTTCTTTTAATCAGCGTAACCAACCATTTTACAGCTAACGGGAGCGGAAATAACAAATGCGGAAATAAAAAGAAAAATACCCTCACACACACACACTTACAGACACAAGCTCAATGTAGATGCTTTTAAAGAAACACATAGAAATACACTTATTTAATTGTAGATTTCTAGAAAATTTCTTAATCATACAAAACGAGTAATAAGCATAATTTCGACAAAAGGAAATTTATTCAGTAGGAAAATTAAAAATTCGTTTCTGTTTTTTTCTGGATTAAAAGAAAAAAGCAACGAATTGAAGATTTGTAAATTTTCATTTGTATTCTTGATATGAGAAATTAATTTTGGATAAAATTTAAGAAATAATTTTTATAAAAAAAACAGTTCTTTAATCTATTTACAGTACGACTAGAACTGAACTTGAACTTAACTAGAAACTGAACTAGAACTGAACTAGAACTGAACTGGAATTGAACTAGAACTGAACTAAAACTGAACTAAAACTGAACTAGAACTGAAGTAGAATTGAACTAGAACTGAACTAAAACTGAACTAGAACTGAACTGGAATTGAACTAGAACTGAACTAAAACTGAACTAGAATTGAACTAGAATTGAACTAGAACTGAACTAAAACTGAACTAAACTGAACTAGAACTGAACTGGAATTGAACTAGAACTGAACTAAAACTGAACTAGAACTGAACTAGAATTGAACTAGAACTGAACTAAAACTGAACTAAAACTGAACTAGAACTGAACTGGAATTGAACTAGAACTGAACTAAAACTGAACTAGAACTGAACTGGAATTGAACAAGAACTGAACTAGAACTGAACTAAAACTGAACTAGAACTGAACTGGAATTGAACTAGAACTGAACTAAAACTGAACTAGAATTGAACTAGAATTGAACTAGAACTGAACTAAAACTGAACTAAAACTGAACTAGAACTGAACTGGAATTGAACTAGAACTGAACTAAAACTGAACTAGAACTGAACTAGAATTGAACTAGAAACTGAACTAAAACTGAACTAAAACTGAACTAGAACTGAACTAAAACTGAACCAAAACTGAACTAAAACTGAACTAGAACTGAACTGGAATTGAACAAGAACTGAACTAGAACTGAACTAAAACTGAACTAAAACTGAAGTAAAACTGAACTAAAACTGAACTAAAACTGAACTGGAATTGAACTAGAACTGAACTAAAACTGAACTAAAACTGAACTGGAATTGAACAAGAACTGAACTAAAACTGGACTGGAATTGAACAAGAACTGAACTAGAACTGAAATAAAACTGAACTAAAACTGAACTAGAACTGAACTAAAACTGAACTAGAACTGAACTAGAACTGAACTAGAATTGAACTAAAATTGAACTAAAACTGAACTAGAACTGAACTAAAACTGAAAGAGAACTGAACTAGAACTGAACGAGAATTGAACTAAAACTGAACTACAACTGAACTAGAACAGAACTAAAACTGAACTAGAACTGAACTAGAACTGAACGAGAACTGAACGAGAACTGAACTAGAACTAAAACTGAACTAGAATTGAACTAAAACTGAACTAAAACTGAACTAGAACTTAACTAAAACTGAACTAAAACTGAATTGGAGTTGAACTTGAACTGAACTAAATTAGAACTTAAATAGAACTGAATAAGAAGTCAACTAGAAATGAGCTAACATTTTAGTAAACGGCCTGTACTTTAAACTGACCCAGAATCTGAACTAAAATACGAACTGGAATTTGAACTAAAACTGGAAATACGTAATTTAAAAAAAAATAGTTTTGTTGCTTGGTGTAATAATTTAACGTTTCATTGTTTCTAAAATTATGTAAAGTAATTTTAAAATGTTATTAAATAACTTATTTTATTAAAAATAAACAAAAAATTCTATTTTAATTTAAATATTTTGTTTAACACACAATTTATTTAATTAAATAAATAAAACTTTATTTATTCTACATTAAAGTCATTGTTTTCATTTCCATGATGAGAGATTAAATATTTTATTTTGGCCAAAAAAAAAACTTTCTAATAACAAAAATTTATTTAGTTTTCCTTTCTCTACAAGTAAAGAAGATGGTATATTAAATTTTTCACTCCGTGGTGTAACGCTAAGAAGGAATCATGAAGAGGAATCGAAATCATCTACAGTAATTGACAGACCTCAATGAAAGTTGGCCTGAGAATTTCTTGTAGTCCTGAGACGTTTCCTATTTAAAATCAGCTAAATCAGTCTTGTATATTAAAAGATATAAACCGATATCTAAGGCATCCTCTAAGTTCAAGCAAACATTTTTTTTAATTTTCAATTTTTGGAATAAAATTTTGCCATGAAATTTTATGACTCAATTACGTCTTCCTGTGTTATATTTAAGAAAAACTTTTATAAATTTTGTACGTCTGTGAGTATATGTGTGAGTGTATTTGTACACGCATTTCTGGTGAAGTGTATAGAAGATTCGACATTGCCGAATTTAGGATTCTTACTGATTTCAGTTTTTGTTTTGTCTAATTTTTAATGCCTTTCGAGCTTTTATGTCCGATTACTTTCACTATATTTGTTTATTGATTACAATTTTATAATAGAAAGTAGATTTTAATAAAGTGATTAAATAATATTGATAACAATTGTAATAAATTCTATTTAATTTTACTTTTTAATAACAATTTTTGTTGTTATTTTTTATTTTTTTGAATTTTATAAAATTTTCTGTTAATTAAATTTTGTTAGATAAATTTATTTACTATTGAAATTCGATTAAATTTAACAAAAAAATGTCTATAATGAAGTATTATTTACTGGTAATTTAATTTTTAGAACAACGGAGCGTATGATTGATATTAATTAGTTTTTATTATGAGATTGTTTGAAATTGTTTTGTTGTTAGTTTTTTTTAGCGGAAAATCTTAAAATATAATTAAAAAATAAAATTTTGTTTAAAATTTCTATCAAAATGGTAAAAATTGCAGAAATTTTATTAGCATTTTTATGCCCTCCACAACCGCAAGTGGTAATGGGACTTTGCCATTCCATTTGTAGCACCAAGAAGGTGGTCATCTTGGACCCCATAAAATATATACATATATATTCTTGCAACAAATCAAAATCTGAGTCGATTAAGCTATTTTCGTCTGTCTGTCTGTCTGTTGGAAACATTTTTGAATAATTTTCTAACTTAAATAAAATTTGGCCACATTTTTCATCGTTGTCCTAAAACACTTTCCTATTTAAAATCATCTATATCGGTTTATATATTATAATATATATAAGGAAGGCCCCTTCCAATAACGGGTGCTTAAAAATCGTATATAGAGATGAAACAATTTAATTAAAAAATTGTCACAAATATTTTTCTATCTCGTTTTTATTTCTTGCAAATATCGGTTCATATTTATATTACAAATGCCATTTAAGTCACGCTCCTGGAAGACTTTTTAACTTCAAGCAATTCAATTGATATTCGGCAAAATATCTTAAATATATATTACTAATTTGACAAATATCGGGCTATATCTTGCTATAAGTCCCATTAGGTCCCACTTGCAAGAAATCTGTCTTTAATATATGAATCTAGTGTGACAATTATCGAGCCATATTTAAAAAAAAAAAAAAAATTTAAAAAAAAAAAATAAAAAAAAAAAAATCTATTAAACTTCCCCGAATAGTGTTTAGGCACTTAAGCTTTAGGTTCTAATATATAAACCAATTCCATTGAAATTCGGACCTCTCATGTAGGACAATTCTTTCTTTAACATAATTTTGTTAAAAAAAAACCGTTCGGTAGATTTTTTACTTCGGTACCGCTATTTATAGGTTAATTCAAGAACATGTTGCCATTTTTCATATTTATACAGGCCTTTTGCGTTATCGGCGTTTAAGCTTTTAAACGAATAATAATTTTTGTTGTTGCAATCTTCAACTCATAATGAAAGTGGTGGAGGGTATTTGTATTTTTTTTATTTTTATTCTTATTTAGTAATTTATTTCACCATTTCATCTTATAAACATATTAAGAGAAAATTACATAATCTCACTTACTTGTCATTATTGCCAGGAAACAATAATTTATACAACTTTCATTTTCAGATTCAGATTCTCTAATTAAGAATATTTTACCAGAATAATTAAAATCCATACTGTAATTTGTTTATGTAAAAAAAAAACAGACAAAGAGATTCAATATATTTTGGATTTTTATAAAGAGAGAATGATTTAATGCCAATTCCAGGAATCATACATATTCATCATGAGTTTGAAACAGTTTTTAGATGTCATTATTCATCAAATTAATTTTTTTTCATTTAAATTTAGTTTTTTTCTCTGTAATCACCACTATTCAACCAAAATCCAGCATAACATCGCCAGAGCTTAACATCATCCCGATTTAACACATTTTGATACATTTTATTTCCATTAAAAGTTAATGTGAATGTATTTCAATAAAAAAAAAACGTAACACTCATACACATGTAAGACATTTAAATTGTTACATTAAGTTTAATTTATATTCACACACACACACGCACGCAGAAATACTCTCACACGCAATTGTCATGCACACACAGACACAGATACACATGCAATCTGTTAATCTGAAAACAATTTAGAATTTGAATGTTATTTTATTTAAGTAAAAATGGCAAAAAAAAGGAATAATAAATTAATGTCTAAAAATTTATGAATGTATGTGTTTGGTTTGAGTGTTCATTTCGAGTTATAATTTGATATTCATACACACTACCGCACACCACACACCCCACACATATTCTCTTTGAGTAGAAAAGACATA
>PYHX02000390.1:0-25809 GCA_004302925.2 Cochliomyia hominivorax
CCAAAATAATAAACCATTGAAATGAATGAATAAATGATTAAAATGACTTTTAAAAAGGCTGCCACCACCTGGGAGAAATAAATTATCGCGAAAAAAAAACGAAAAATAATCAGAAATAAAACAAAAATAATCAGAAATAAGTTTAAAAACATTAAAAAAACCATTTTTAACAATAATAAAAATCAAATAAAAATAAAATTAAATTTTTTTCAGAAAAAAAATTCAGAACCAGAAATTATTTAACCCAAATTGAGAAAAGAAAACGCAAATCGCAACATAAAACTTGTCCTATTCACCGATTTCAGAGGTAAAAAAAGCTCAGCAACATTTGAAACAATCACATAATTGGGTCAATAAGACTTTTGTAGGAAAAATCTAGTTTAAACAGTTTTTAGAAATAAAAAGTTATTTCACTCGCTGCAACCCAAACTCATTTCTCAGTCTCATTCTCAGTCCACAGTCCCAGTCTCAGTCATTGAAATGTGACAACATTTTTAGATTTGTATATTTTTCCATTTTCATTCAAACAAAAAAAGAAGAAAAAGTAGATCAAAATGACTAGAAAACAAGTGAGTGTTTTCATAAAAATGTCTTTAATTCCATTTATCAGTATCTCAGCTGGAAAAAGAAGAACAAACAGAGGAGGCAAACATAAGTAGTTCATCATCATTTATCTTCTCCTGAATTTAAATAAATAATCTGTAGTTTTACGTTGACATAAATGTTATGAATTCTTCTTCTTTATTTTCTATGAATTGAAGTCATCTTCCTTTTATAACATTTATATATTCTGAATTCATACTCGCTTTTCATTACTGTCATTGTTATTGTGCCATTCGGCTTGAAATGCGCTCTAAATTGGTTACTGACTGTCTAAATGACTGAAGACTGACTGCGGATTGTTTTTAGGAAAATGTTGTTTGTGGAAAACATTTTGTTTCATTTTTATTTTCTTAGTAAATGAATGAATGAATGAATGAATGAAAGAATGAAAAAAGTGTATGCAACCAAGTTCTGAAATGAAAATTTTTTAAAATTTATTCCTCTGCTAAACAAATTGGGAAAAAGAGCAAAAATTAGGGCCAAAACTTTATAAAGACCAAAAGCTGGACAAGATTTAGAGTTAAGACTACAGGTAACACAAGTCTCGACTATAGATTAGTCATATTCAATAATATGGTATTAGTCTACAGTCGATTACTTTATAGTCCGAAAACTATAAACTAGTATATAGCTTTGGACTATTCATTTAACTAGAGACGAGTTTATAGTCTAACTAGTTTTATAGTCTTATAATAGTCTCTCAGCTATAGACTAGTTTATAGTCTCAGCTATAGACTAGTTTTAGTCTCAGCTATAGACTAGTTTCTAGTCTCAGCTATAGACTAGTTAGATTAGTCTCTCAGCTATAGACTAGTTTATAGTCTCAGCTATAGACTAGTTTCTAGTCTCAGCTATAGACTAGTTTATAGTCTCAGCTATAGACTAGTTTTAGTCTCAGCTATAGACTAGTTTCTAGTCTCAGCTATAGACTAGTTTATAGTCTCAGCTATAGACTAGTTTCTAGTCTCAGCTATAGACTAGTTTCTAGTCTCAGCTATAGACTAGTTTCTAGTCTCAGCTATAGACTAGTTTATAGTCTCAGCTATAGACTAGTTTATAGTCTCAGCTATAGACTAGTTTATAGTCTCAGCTATAGACTAGTTTATAGTCTCAGCTATAGACTAGTTTATAGTCTAGCTATAGACTAGTTTATAGTCTCAGCTATAGACTAGTTTATAGTCTCCGCTATAGACTAGTTTATAGTCTCAGCTGTAGACTAGTTTATAGTCTCAGCTGTAGACTAGTTTATAGTCTCAGCTGTAGACTAGTTTATAGTCTCAGCTATAGACTAGTTTATAGTCTCAGCTATAGACTAGTTTATAGTCTCAGCTATAGACTAGTTTATAGTCTCAGCTATAGACTAGTTTATAGTCTCAGCTATAGACTAGTTTATAGTCTCAGCTATAGACTAGTTTATAGTCTCAGCTATAGACTAGTTTATAGTCTCAGCTATAGACTAGTTTATAGTCTCAGCTATAGACTAGTTTATAGTCTCAGCTATAGACTAGTTTATAGTCTCAGCTATAGACTAGTTTATAGTCTCAGCTATAGACTAGTTTATAGTCTCAGCTATAGACTAGTTTATAGTCTCAGCTATAGACTAGTTTATAGTCTCAGCTATAGACTAGTTTATAGTCTCAGCTATAGACTAGTTTATAGTCTCAGCTATAGACTAGTTTATAGTCTCAGCTATAGACTAGTTTATAGTCTCAGCTATAGACTAGTTTATAGTCTCAGCTATAGACTAGTTTATAGTCTCAGCTATAGACTAGTTTATAGTCTCAGCTATAGACTAGTTTATAGTCTCAGCTATAGACTAGTTTATAGTCTCAGCTATAGACTAGTTTATAGTCTCAGCTATAGACTAGTTTATAGTCTCTATAGAGAGTTGAATATAATTTGGTATTTAGTCTAGTTTAAAGTTTAGTATAGATATTTGATTTGGATATTACTATCTGGATTATAGTCTTTAGTTTGGGCTACAGTTTTAGTCTATGAGTACAATCCAGAGTCTAAAATCTGGACTGGTACTTTATGCTGGACTATAATTAATCAGTGCATAATAATATAGTCTGAGTCTGTACTATAGTTTATAGTTTATTTGTATGATTTGGTTAATGAACTGAACACTTTCAGTTTTAGAATATATTGTAGTCTTTGAACTTTGATTTATAATTACAACTTAATTTAATAATCTGTTTAATGGTTTTTTTCTCTTATCTGGGACTATAATTCCATTTATAGTCTGATTTCAGCTTAGTTATGTTGGTTAGACTATAGTGTTGGCAATAAAATATTTAGTCCTAAAAATATTTGTAGCCTACTTTATGGACTAAATTTTAGCTCATAATCTATTGTAGAGTTTAAAACTATTTTCAATAGGCTGGAATTGCAATATAAACTATAGATTATGGACAGTTCTTTAAATTTTGACTACGGTCTAGTTTATAGTTCAATATCTGGTGCATTTCTATAGTCTTTTGTCTAGATTATAGTTAAGTTTATTGTTTCGATTCCAGTTAGGAATATTGAATATCAACATGTTTCCATTTAAGGAAAGTTTTTGCCACTTTTGTTTGTAGAGTCAAGAGATGTAAATGTTACCTTGACTTTTAGTTGAAATAAACTTAAAAAAAAATTAGCAAAAAAGCAAATATTTTCTAATGCTAAAAGTTGCTGCTTCTTAAAATTTATTTTATAGAAGATATCAAATTAATGCTGTAAATTTAGGCACTCCCCTTCTTTTGTTTTTTATTTTTTTTTCCAAAATAGCAATTGAGTGACTAAATGACTGAATATTTTCAGTTTTATGTTGGCTGCATAAGTTTGCTTTTAATTTATTTCTTTTTTTTAGTTTTAGTCTTTTTTTCCAAAACACAATTAAAATCATGTTCTATGTTCCTTTTAATGGTCGTTTGGTAGACATTTTATGGAGTCTTTTGCAATGTCTCTTTGTCATTCATTTATAGTCTTTTTTGTGAGGTGGGGGGGTTTATATAGAGGAGAATATTTGTTTTTGTTTATGTCTATAGATTCATTCAATAGTTTTCTCTATGATAAAAAGATTTATATTCAATTAAAAGTATCATCGATCTATTGTTCATGATCGATATGGAACATTTTTTTCCAGTTTCTTCTTTTTTTAATGTTTAAATTGTTTGATTAAATGATTTATGGGAAATTTAATTAAAAATGATTTTTTCCTTAAAGATTTTTTTTAATGAATTTTATTAAAAATTTAAAATTATTGTAATTAGAAAGAGATCACGATCACGATTCACGATCCTCAAACTCTTTCTCTTACACATTTCTGTCAATTAAATTTGTTATTAAATTTTGTCATTTATTTATCATTTCATTAATCAAACAAACATTTTCATTTCTGTCAGATTTAGGCCGTTTTTTTGTAATGAAGCCTCCATTTATTCCATTATAAATTTATTACTTCCACTTAATCAGTCTATTTTTCCATAAAAAAAAAACTATAAAAAATTTTATGACTCTTTTTCTTTGGCCCAAAGACTTAGACTCGTGCTTCTCTTTTTACATTTAAATTTTATTAATTTTTTTTCTCTCTTTCAAAATAATAAAAATAAAAATGATCATTTAACTTTAATCTTCTGGCAATTAAAGAGAGAAATTGCTACTTTTAATATCATTTTTTTTCTCATATTTAATAATTTTATTATTTAAACATTAAATTAGTAAAAAGACTAAACTCAAGTAAAGTAAATATTTTGATCGTGAAACTTCTTATTAAGATCCTTCTTAGAGATCAGTTTCTTTCTCTCTCTCTAAGTTGATGTTTGAAAAACTCGTTTTTCTTTTCCATAACTGTCGTGTTTTGGAACATAAAATTTATGACACGTCTGGTTGGAAGAATAAGATTTTTCCATTAGGAAAAATTATAGCACGAAAGCAAACAAAATATAGATGAAACTATAAAACCTTGTCTTTTGTAGTCTGTGCTATAAAATATTTTTAAAGACTATAGAATAAAATATAGTAAAAAGTATAGACTATGCTATAGTCTAGGTTATAGAGTTAACAACACTATAGAATTTAAAACTGTACCATACAATAGACTACACTACAATCCACAGTATAGAATAAACTATAGTCCCAGACTAGAGAATGAAATATAGTCTTGATTATAGATAATAGTCCAGATTGTAGATCTACAATAGGACTATAAACTTATATATTACTTAAAATAGACTTTAGTTGAGACTATAAACTAAGTCTATAGCTAAGACTATAAACTAGTCTATAGCGGAGACTATAAACTAGTCTATGCGGAGACTATAACTAGTACTAAGCGGAGACTAATAAACTAGTCTATAGCGGAGACTATAACTAGTCTATAGCGGAGACTATAACTAGTCTATAGCGGAGACTATAAACTAGTCTATAGCGGAGACTATAAACTAGTCTATAGCGAGACTATAAACTAGTCTATAGCGGAGACTATAAACTAGTCTATAGCGGAGACTATAAACTAGTCTATAGCGGAGACTATAAACTAGTCTATAGCGGAGACTATAAACTAGTCTATAGCGGAGACTATTACTAAACTAGTCTATTAGCGGAGACTATAAACTAGTCTATAGCGGAGACTATAAACTAGTCTATAGCGGAGACTATAAAACTAGTCTATAGCGGAGACTATAAACTAGTCTATAGCGGAGACTATAAACTAGTCTATAGCGGAGAACTATAAACTAGTCTATAGCGGAGACTATAAACTAGTCTATAGCGGAGACTATAAACTAGTCTATAGCGGAGACTATAAAACTAGTCTATAGCGGAGACTATAAACTAGTCTATAGCGGAGACTATAAACTAGTCTATAGCGGAGACTATAAACTAGTCTATAGCGGAGACTAATAAACTAAGTCTATAGCGGAGACTATAAACTAAACTAGTCTATAGCGGAGACTATAAACTAGTCTATAGCGGAGACTATAAACTAGTCTATAGCGGAGACTATAAACTAGTCTATAGTGGAGACTATAACTAGTCTATAGTGGAGACTATAAACTAGTCTATAGCTGAGACTATAAACTAGTCTATAGCTGAGACTATGAACTAGTCTATAGGTGAGACTATATACACTACACGAGAGCTGAAACTATAGTCACTATAGTCTGTGGTATAAATTCTAAACGAGTTTGTAGTTCAAACTTCAAACTAGTTTTGTAGTTTAGACTATAAAGTAGTCTATAGTTTAAACTTTAAACTGTTCAATAGCCCTGTGTATAGTCAATGGAAATATGGGATTCTTTTAATTTTTTAGTTGGTCACATTTCGCTCTTGTCTGTTTCATGATTTTCTTTTAATTCTTCTTACCCCCTTGAAAGACTTCAACATATTTTAGTTTTACCCTGGAAAATAGTTTTCTGTCAGCTAAAACTAACAGAAACTAGATTTTTCCTTTTTTTTTTAGTCTACAATTTCATTTTATTTCATTTTTAAGTTTTTATTTTTTCAGCATGAGATGCTGCTGCAATTTTTTTCCATAAATTTATTTAACTAAATTGTAGCAGAAGATGAAAAAAAAAAGAAAGAAAAAACTACCCAGTTTATTGTTTATGGACAGTGTGTAGGCTGGTTTTTATGGGAGTTTTAAAGCAGAGCAAGACAACAACAACAACAATAACTAAAACTATAGCAAGAAAAATAAGGAGTTTTTTTTTGGAGGTTTCATGTCTAAAACTGTTAAATTAGTTTTCATAAAAATGGACAAAAGTCTTTTTGAAAGCAAATTTATGACTTTTCATTTTCAATGTAGGAAATTTATATTTTCAGTTTTGTTTTTTTTTTTTTTTTTGCTTTAAATACTAAAATATAAATAAAGACTAAAACTGGGGTGGTTGATTTTTATTTAAAATAAAATAAAATAAAATAAAATAAAATAAAATTATGATGACAAATTTTTTTTGCGGGAAAAGAAGAAAAAATTATGAAAAATTACTTTAAGTTTTAAAATGAGAGATAAATAAATATTTTCATAGCAGTTTCTTTAGAAGAGAATAATGAAATAAATATTTATTTTTAAAGTGCGAGTGAAGCTGGTTTAAGTTCAATTTTTATAAAATTAATTTATTCTATTTAAAGATCAGCACTCGGAATGACATTGATTTATCGTTTTTAGCAAAGAAATTTTATTTTTAAATCGAAAGAGAAAAAAAATGCTAAAAAAATGCATGAATAATTAAAGCAGCAGGAATGAAGGGAATCTTAAACTGGACTAGAATTTAAGATACTGAAAAAACTATAGTCCAGACTATAAACTACGCTATAGTCCAAACTATATACTTAAATGTAAACTAAACTATAGTCACACTATAGACTAAACTATAGTCCAGACTATAGACGAACTGAACTATAGCCCAGACTATAGACGACTGAACTATAGCCCAGACTATAGACGACTGAACTATAGTCCAGACTATAGACGACTGAACTATAGTCCAGACTATAGACCACTGAACTATAGTCCCAGACTATAGACGACTAAACTATAGTCCAGACTATAGACGACTGAACTGTAGTCCAGACTATAGACAACTGAACTATAGTCCAGACTATAGACAACTGAACTATAGTCCAGACTATAGACAACTGAACTATAGTCCAGACTATAGAAACTGAACTATAGTCCAGACTATAGACAACTGAACTATAGTCCAGACTATAGACGACTGAACTATAGTCCAGACTATAGACGACTGAACTATAGGCCAGACTAAAGACGACTGAACTATAGGCCAGACTAAAGACGACTGAACTATAGTCCAGACTATAGACGACTGAACTATAGGCCAGACTATAGATGACTGAACTATACTCCAGACTATAGACGACTGAACTAAAGTCCAGACTATAGACGACTGAACTATAGTTCATTACAAAAGACTATATTTCCAGAGCATAGATTAAACTGCAGTTCCTCTGTATGAAAATATTCAATAAAATTTTCTAATTATTTTTTTCATAACTTTTTAAAGTTCATTGACTTTTGGAGCCAAAAAAAGAAAAATATATAGTCTTGTCATTATTTTCCACTTGTCGTTAAAACATAGTCCGTTTTTTGTTTTTAGAAAAATATAGGAAATAAAAATCCAAAACAAAAACAAATATTTAACAATTTTTAGCATAAATTCGACAAACAAAAAAAGGTGCAGTCAATTTTTTCTAAAAAAAATTTCATATTTGAATTTAAATTGTTATAACGAAAAAAAATGTTTGAATTGCCAAACTTGGCACTTAACAGCTCTCAATACCTTCAAAGCAAATCAGCAAAAAATATTATTTTACATTCGATTTATTTTGTCAGTTTTTAAGCGACAGAACACCTGTTACCTTAAATTATGCCTAAATGACTCAACTTGCGATTCGGAAAAAGAGAAAGAGAGAAACAAAAATATGTTTGAAATGTAAAAAAAAAATAAATAAATATAAAATTGTGTAACTATAGAATGAATAAAGAGACTATAGAACTATTTGAAAAGTGTAAACTATAGACGACTGAACTAAAATAGCCCAAAAATAAGTTTCATGTATAGGGACTTAAACTATAGTCAAAAGAATGAAAAAAATTAACTAAATAGTCCAACTACAGAATATTTTATAGTCTAGACTATAGACTAAAATATAGTCTAGACTATAGACTAATTTATAGTCTAGACTATAGACTAAAATTTATAGTCTAGACTATAGACTAAAATTATAGTCTAGACTATAGACTACATCTATAGTCTAGACTATAGACTACATCTATAGTCTAGACTATAGACTACATCTATAGTCTAGACTATAGACTACATCTATAGTCTAGACTATAGACTACATCTATAGTCTAGACTATAGACTACATCTATAGTCTAGACTATAGACTACATCTATAGTCTAGACTATAGACTACAACTATAGTCTAGACTATAGACTACATCTATAGTCTAGACTATAGACTACAACTATAGTCTAGACTATAGACTACATCTATAGTCTAGACTATAGACTACATCTATAGTCTAGACTATAGACTACATCTATAGTCTAGACTATAGACTACATCTATAGTCTAGACTATAGACTAACTATAGTCTAGAACTATAGACTAAAATTTATAGTCTAGACTATAGACTAAAATTTATAGTCTAACTATAGACTACTCTATAGTCTAGACTATAGACTAATTATTCTAGACTATAATAATCTATAGTCAGACATTTTCTACACTATAGTCTAAACTAAGACTAAAATTTATAGTCTTGATATAACTACATTATAGTTAGACTTAACACATCTATATTTATAACTAATCTATTCTAGACTATAACACACTATAGTCTAGCTATAGCTACATCATAGCTAGACTATAGACTACAAAATTATAGTTTGACTAAATAACTACATCTATAGTCTAGACTATAGACTAAATAGTCTAAAATATAGACTACATCATAGTCTAGACTATAGATACATCTTAGTTAGACTTAGACACATCTTAGTCAGACTTAAGACTACAAACTATAGTCTAGACATAGACTCATCTATAGTCTAGAATAGACTACATTATAGTCTAGACTATAGACTACATATAGTCTAGACTATAGACTAAATTATAGTCTAGACTATAGACTAATCTATAGTCTAGACTATAGACTAATTATAGTCTAGACTATAGACTACATCTATAGTCTAGACTATAGACTAATTATAGTCTAGACTATAGACTACATTTTATAGTCTAGACTATAGACTACATTTATAGTCTAGACTATAGACTACATCTATAGTCTAGACTATAGACTACATCTATAGTCTAGACTATAGACTACATCTATAGTCTAGACTATAGACTACATCTATAGTCTAGACTATAGACTACATCTATAGTCTAGACTATAGACTACATCTATAGTCTAGACTATAGACTACATCTATAGTCTAGACTATAGACTACATCTATAGTCTAGACTATAGACTACATCTATAGTCTAGACTATAGACTACATCTATAGTCTAGACTATAGACTACATCTATAGTCTAGACTATAGACTACATCTATAGTCTAGACTATAGACTACATCTATAGTCTAGACTATAGACTACATCTATAGTCTAGACTATAGACTACATCTATAGTCTAGACTATAGACTACATCTATAGTCTAGACTATAGACTACATCTATAGTCTAGACTATAGACTACATCTATAGTCTAGACTATAGACTACATCTATAGTCTAGACTATAGACTACATCTATAGTCTAGACTATAGACTACATCTATAGTCTAGACTATAGACTACATCTATAGTCTAGACTATAGACTACATCTATAGTCTAGACTATAGACTACATCTATAGTCTAGACTATAGACTACATCTATAGTCTAGACTATAGACTACATCTATAGTCTAGACTATAGACTACATCTATAGTCTAGACTATAGACTACATCTATAGTCTAGACTATAGACTACATCTATAGTCTAGACTATAGACTACATCTATAGTCTAGACTATAGACTACATCTATAGTCTAGACTATAGACTACATCTATAGTCTAGACTATAGACTACATCTATAGTCTAGACTATAGACTACATCTATAGTCTAGACTATAGACTACATCTATAGTCTAGACTATAGACTACATCTATAGTCTAGACTATAGACTACATCTATAGTCTAGACTATAGACTACATCTATTAAAACTTTGAACTGTAATTGTGGTTATAGTCTATATTTTTCAGTCAAGCTTATTTTATAGTCTTATTGTGTTTTAATGTTTCTAATTTCTGTTAAAATAAAGTTTTAATCGCTTATTGTAACCGCCAAAAAAACTAACCTAAAAATTTAAATTACATTTGAAGGTAAAATCAATTGAAGATTCAAACATTTAATTTGAGACTAAAAAAAAAAACGAAAACTATTTAAATGCATAAATTTGAGTTTCATGTCATATTTGAATAACACAGAGAAGACACATCTGTGGCGAATGTGACACGATTAAAAAAAATATTTTAATTTTTTTGCTTTTTTTTCATAAATAAAACGCGCAATAAAATAAAAATTCTTTTAACACGAAAAAGAAAAAAACACTCTTTCTCTTTTTCTCTAGTTAATTAAGATAAATTGAACTGAAATATTAGAAAAAGTCATTCAAAAGAAAAAAAAACTATATTAAACGATTAATGAATGAGTGAGTGAGTGAATGAATGAATAAATGACAGTGAGAAGAGAAGAGGGAGGATTTAAGCTAAGAATTTATGACAAATAAAGACAAGTAATGACGAATCTTCAATACCCTACGCCACTCTTTCGCTCTTACACTGAACATATACACAGAAAAAGAGAAGAGGGATAAACGATATACAAAAGATTTTCTAAGAATTTATGACAAATAAAGAAATTTTTTATAAAAACAAGTAATGACGAATCTTCAATACCTACGCCACTCTTTCGCTCTTACACTCATACCTACACACCCACACATACACTCACAAACGTAAACGATATACAAAAGTTTTCCTTTAATGCAGCACAGGAACTCTTAATGAGCCAGAGAAATTAGTTATAGTTTTGACTATAACTTTTTTTCTACTGAACCGATTTTAATTATTTTCGGAATGGTACTGGAGTTTATATAGTTTTAATATTAAGTGCAAAATTTCAACCAAATTTCTCGACTTATAGTCGACAACTTTATGAAAATTCTTCATTTGAACTTAGAGGTTGTCTCAGATATCGGTCTATATCTTTTAATATACTGAACCTATTTTACTGGTTTTGAATAGGAAACTTCTCAGGACCATAACAAATACTACATGCAAATTTTATTGAGCTCTGTGAATTGTTGTGGTTGTGCGAGTGCCAATAACAGAAAGACGGAGGGATATAGCTAAATCGATTCAGATTTTGGTATGATGCAAGAATCTTCTCATATCATTATGAGATGTGAGAAGATCCTTCTTAGCATTAGAGACGGAATAAAAAAGTTAATTCACTTGTGGTGGTTAGACGATAAAAAATACTCTCATTTAAATTAATTATTTTAACAAATTTTCAACTTAACCTCACAAAATTACTTTTTTCTAACCTCAAACTTAGAAATGTGTGAAAAAAGTGATCTTAAGTACTGATTGGTGATAATATTTAAATCTTATATGATATATAACCCATTAACAACCCCCCCCACCCCCTTCTTTCTCTTCTAAAATTTCTCAATAATGTAATAATTGTTTGTTTTAATTATTTCTTTAAGTGTTTTTTTAATTAATAATTTTGTTGATTTCTTAATTGTTTTGTATTTGAAATTTTTAATTCAAGTTTATTTTGAAAAGAATAAAAAATTTCAGTTTCGCTATTTAGATTTCGAATTAATTTTTCTAACACTTTTTGTTGTTGTCATTGTTGTTGTTACAATATATTATTCTATATAATTTATAGTTTCTCGATTTTCTAGGTCATTTACATGTTATTAATTTTTATAGTCTTTAGTTTATATTTTTATTATTGTTGTAGTTGTAGTTTTTATTTACATTAATAATTTTGTTTATCTTTCTTTCTCTCTCTCTCTCTCGCTCTCTTTCTCTCTCGCTCTTTCTCTCTCTCAAATATTCTGTAGTTTTTATTACGCTAAAATATTTAATGTTTTAGTTTAGATTTTTGTTGTTGCTGCTGTAGTTTTCTGTATAGAAATTTAGAAATTAAAATCTAAAATTTTATATGTTAAAAAAACATGTGTTTTTTCCCCTCTGGTTTATCATTGAATTCGGTTTAGGGGTCGTTCCGACCGACAGTTGTGTTTGTAAATAGTTGAGAGCAAAATAGTTAATAATATTTTATGTAAATTGTTTTTTTAATATTTAGTCTTTAGTCAGAAAAATAAACTAATCAACACACGATATTTCAAACAAGTCTATTGCTGAGACTATAACTGGTCTATAGCTGAGACTATAAACTGGTTTATAGCTGAGACTATAAACTAGTCTATAGCTGAGACTATAAACTAGTCTATAGCTGAGACTATAAACTAGTCTATAGCTGAGACTATAAACTAGTCTATAGCTGAGACTATAAACTAGTCTATAGCTGAGACTATAAACTAGTCTATAGCTGAGACTATAAACTAGTCTATAGCTGAGACTATAAACTAGTCTATAGCTGAGACTATAACTAGTCTATGCTGAGACTATAAACTAGTCTATAGCTGAGACTATAAACTAGTCTATAGCTGAGACTATAAACTAGTCTATAGCTGAGACTATAAACTAGTCTATAGCTGAGACTATAAACTAGTCTATAGCTGAGACTATAAACTAGTCTATAGCTGAGACTATAAACTAGTCTATAGCTGAGACTATAACTAGTCTATAGCTGAGACTATAAACTAGTCTATAGCTGAGACTATAAACTAGTCTATAGCTGAGACTATAAACTAGTCTATAGCTGAGACTATAAACTAGTCTATAGCTGAGACTATAAACTAGTCTATAGCTGAGACTATAAACTAGTCTATAGCTGAGACTATAAACTAGTCTATAGCTGAGACTATAACTAGTCTATAGCTGAGACTATAAACTAGTCTATAGCTGAGACTATAAACTAGTCTATAGCTGAGACTATAAACTAGTCTATAGCTGAGACTATAAACTAGTCTATAGCTGAGACTATAAACTAGTCTATAGCTGAGACTATAAACTAGTCTATAGCTGAGACTATAAACTAGTCTATAGCTGAGACTATAAACTAGTCTATAGCTGAGACTATAAACTAGTCTATAGCTGAGACTATAAACTAGTCTATAGCTGAGACTATAAACTAGTCTATAGCTGAGACTATAAACTAGTCTATAGCTGAGACTATAAACTAGTCTATAGCTGAGACTATAAACTAGTCTATAGCTGAGACTATAAACTAGTCTATAGCTGAGACTATAAACTAGTCTATAGCTGAGACTATAAACTAGTCTATAGCTGAGACTATAAACTAGTCTATAGCTGAGACTATAAACTAGTCTATAGCTGAGGCTATAAACTAATCTATTGCTGAGACTATAAACTAGTCTATTGCTGACACTATAAACTAGTCTATTGCTGAGACAATAAACTAGTCCATTGCTGAGACTATAAATTAGTCTGTAGCTGAGACTATAAACTAGTCTATAGAAAAATATAAACGATTCTTTAGATTAAAACTTATCTACTATAAACTTATCTATTATAGTCTATAGTCTATAAACCAGTCTATAGTCAAGACTATAGATACTTCATAGTCTGGTCTATAGATAGATATGCTAGATTCATTATATTCTTGACTAAAATTAAAAAACAGCAGTATATCTATATAATTGATATACTGTTGTCAGAGATAAAGATGCACTATTGTATGGACCATAGTTACCCTAGAGACAGCACTTTATTTTCTTTATAGTGTGGGCACTATCGTATGGATAGATTCACTATAGTCTGGACTTTAAATATACTATAGTTTAAACTATTAAAATTATTGTCTGGACTATAGACTCACTTAAGTCGGAACTATAAATGCAATGTAATTAGGACTTTAAATGTATTATAGTCTGAGTTATAAATTCACCTTAGTCTGGACTATGGATGCTCCATATTCTAGACTATAAATATACTATATTGTGGACTATAATATAGTCTGAATTATAGACCCACTATAGTCTAGTTTTTTCTCTCTTAAAACATTGTCCTACATTTTTCCAAATTTCTTTAAACCAACGATTTTTTCTGTTATCGTTTTCTTTAAAATTTCAGAAGAAATATATTATTTTGTATTCTTGTAGAGGATACGGCCGATTCAAAATAGAAAAAAATATGTATAATTTCAGATTATTTATTCATTGTTTTTTTTGTTTTGTTTTTGTATTTAAAAATTGTTTTATTTTATATTTTTTTCGTCATACTTTCTCGTACGAGATGCGTAAGAGTTTTCTATATTGAAAAGTATTTTTAAACTGGCCACACGCCAACAATTTCAACTAAAATATTTATTTTTTTGAAACCCAAATGATTTGAAATGATTATTTGAAAATAATAAAAAAAGTAAAAACAAATCACAAAATGGGCTCAATTGAAACTTGTCAAAAGAAAAAATGTTTCAATAAAAATTGAAATGACTGAAAAAATTTTTTTGGCTTCAAAAAACAAGACTTTTTTTATTTCAAAAAATAATATTGAAAAATATTTTAAATACATTTTTTTAAATATTTTAAGTTAAATCAATATTTTCAATTTAAATTAATTATTTTGTACTCTTTTTCAGGTAATTTATAAAGACTATTTCTAAAGCACAAAGCATATTAAAGGTAAATAGTTTTAAAATTATACAAACTATATGGTAGTTTAATATTTGAGACTATAATAATAGACTCGTTTATTGTCTCGACTATAGACGCAGTTTATAGCTTAGACTAGTTTGTTCTTGTAAGTGCAGTTTAGTTTTACATTCTGAATTATAGACTAAATTATAGTTTGGCTTTCAATTTATTTAAAATCTAGAATTTGGACTAGTTTTTAGTCTTCAATCTATTTATACTCTGATTCAGATTATAGACTCAACTATAAGCTATTTAATAGTCTCCTCTAAAGAATATGTTATAGTTTCCTCTAGAGACTGAAGTTTCGTCTATAGACCAGCTTTTAAACTAACTATAATCTAGTTTATAGTCTTGTTTATACTCTCTTTGATAGATGTCTCAACTACAGTCAAGTTTATAGTCTTTATAGAGAATAGATTATATTTTCATCTAGATAGTTAATAGTTAATAGTTAATAAATAGTTAATAATTATATAAACTATAACTTATTCATAGTTGAGACTATAAATTCAAGACTTAGACTAGTTAATTGCCATGATTTTAGACTAGTTTCTAGTCATGACTTCTGACTTATTTAAATCTAGAATTTGGACTAGTTTGTAGTCTTCAATATGGCCAATTTTGTTCTTTGGTTTATGGATCAAATTATAGACTAGTTTATAGTCTCGTCTAGAGACTAAAGTTCCAACTATAAACTAGCATATACATTAATTATTTATAGTTTATAGTTTTTTATAGTCTTGGCTATAGACTAGTTTATAGTCTAGGCTGTAGACTAGTTTATAGTCTTGGCTGTAGATTAGTTTATAGTCTTGGCTGTAGATTAGTTTATAGTCTTGGCTATAGACTTGTTTATAGTCTTGGCTATAGATTAGATTATAGTCTTGGCTATAGACTAGTTTATAGTCTTGGCTATAGACTAGTTTATAGTCTTGGCTATAGACTAGTTTATAGTCTTGGCTATAGACTAGTTTATAGTCTTGGCTATAGACTAGTTTATAGTCTTGGCTATAGACTAGTTTATAGTCTTGGCTATAGACTAGTTTATAGTCTTGGCTATAGACTAGTTTATAGTCTTGGCTATAGACTAGTTTATAGTCTTGGCTATAGACTAGTTTATAGTCTTGGCTATAGACTAGTTTATAGTCTTAGCTATAGACTAGTTTATAGTCTTGGCTATAGACTAGTTTATAGTCTTGGCTATAGACTAGTTTATAGTCTTGGCTATAGACTAGTTTATAGTCTTAGCTATAGACTTGTTTATAGTCTTAGCTATAGACTTGTTTATAGTCTCAGCTATAGATTTGTTTATAGTCTCAGCTATAGATTTGTTTATAGTCTCGGCTATAGACTTGTTTATAGTCTCAGCTATAGACTAGTTTATAGTTTCAGCTATAGACTTGTTTATAGTCTCAGCTATAGACTTGTTTATAGTCTCAGCTATAGACTTGTTTATAGTCTCAGCTATAGACTTGTTTATAGTCTCAGCTATAGACTAGTTTATAGTCTTAGCTATAGACTAGTTTATAGTCTTGGCTATAGACTAGTTTATAGTCTTGGCTATAGACTAGTTTATAGTCTTGGCTATAGACTAGTTTATAGTCTTAGCTATAGACTTGTTTATAGTCTCAGCTATAGATTTGTTTATAGTCTCAGCTATAGACTTGTTTATAGTCTCAGCTATAGACTTGTTTATAGTCTCAGCTAAAGACTTGTTTATAGTCTCAGCTATAGACTAGTTTATAGTTTCAGCTATAGACTTGTTTATAGTCTCAGCTACAGACTTGTTTATAGTCTCAGCTATAGACTTGTTTATAGTCTCAGCTATAGACTTGTTTATAGTCTCAGCTATAGACTTGTTTATAGTCTCAGCTATAGACTTGTTTATAGTCTCAGCTATAGACTTGTTTATAGTCTCAGCTATAGACTAATTTATAGTCTTGGCTATAGACTAATTTATAGTCTTGGCTATGGACTAGTTTATAGCCTTGGATATAGACTAGTTTATAGTCTTGGTTATAGACTTATTTATAGTATCCGCTATAGACTAGTTTATAGTCTTGGCTGTAGACTAGTTTATAGTCTTGGCTGTAGACTAGTTTATAGTCTTGGCTGTAGACTAGTTTATAGTCTTGGCTTTATAATAGTTTATAGTCTTGGCTATAGAATAGTTTATAGCCCTGGCTATAGGCTGGTTTATAGTCTTAGTTATAGGCTGGTTTATAGTTTTGGTTATAGAATAGTTTATTGTCTTGCATTCTTTGTTATGTTCTAGTTTTTAGTCTAGACGGTAGTCTATATTGTAGTCGACTATAATCCTGGCTATTTTTTTTAATTCCTGTAAAATTTTAAATATTTTTCATAAACTCGCAAATATTTTAATTTCTCTTAGAAATCTTTCCAATTTTATTATTCTGCACTCAACTTCTCCTCTTTTTTTCCTAAAAATTCAGTTTAATGCCTAAAATTTTAATATTTTCCCAGTTTTTTATGAAATCGAAAGTTTCTAAATCAAAAATAAAAATTTCACTTTTTATTTAAATCTTCTTTTTAAGACTGAAAAGAAGAGCTAAAGAAGCTTCCAAAATACAAATAAAAAAGGCAAAACGTTTCAGAATTTTTAATAAACTTTTTTTTTTTTTTTTTTGTTCAAAAACTGCAAAAAAAATGAACTCATTCATATGAATTTTATTTAATTTTTTATTTGTTTTAAAATGTGTTTATTTTTTTAAATATTTTTTTCTTTTTTATTTCTTAAAGCAACAACAATATCAGTAACTGTGTGGCAGTAGTGTTTTGTTTGCTGCACGCAGCAACAGCAGCAGCTGCTGCTGCTACAAAGTAATAATAAATAAATAAATATTTTGAATATGTCATGGTTAGCGAAAGTTATTTTTTCAGCATTTTTTATGGTTTGTTTTTGGATTGAAATCCCCCTCCTCTTGATCCATTAAAGTCCCCTTTTGTTCTCTTCACTGCTACGCAAAAAATACCACAAAAAATAAAACATGTTGTAAATTATAAAAATAAATTTATTAAAAAATTTTCAATAAAAAAGCGAAAACAAAAACAAAAACTCATAAATTTCTTAAATTTGCTCTGGTATTCAATTCAGCAAAATAGCAGCAGAATATTTTTCAAATAAATTTTGTTCAAATTAAAAAGATAAAAAGATGACTAAAATTTGAAAATGAACTAAAAAAAATAAATGAAGATGATGAATAAATTATTCATAAATGACAATAACGGCAAAAACAAATGACTAAAAATATTAAATAATGGAGAAACTGTAGTATATTCTAAGCTGTGGAATAGTTTATAGTCTAATCTATAGAATAGTTTATAGTCTAATCTATAGACTAGTTTATAGTCTATACTATAGACTAGTTTATAGTCTATACTATAGACTAGTTTATAGTCTATACTATAGACTAGTTTATAGTCTATACTATAGACTAGTTTATAGTCTATACTATAGACTAGTTTATAGTCTATACTATAGACAAGTTTATAGTCTATTCTATAGACTAGTTTATAGTCTATTCTATAGACTAGTTATAGTCTAATCTATAGACTAGTTTATAGTCTAATCTATAGACTAGTTTATAGTCTATACTATAGACTAGTTTATAGTCTATTCTATAGACTAGTTTATAGTCTATTCTATAGACTAGTTTATAGTCTATTCTATAGACTAGTTTATAGTCTATACTATAGACTAGTTTATAGTCTATACTATAGACTAGTTTATAGTCTATACTATAGACTAGTTTATAGTCTATACTATAGACTAGTTTATAGTCTATACTATAGACTAGTTTATAGTCTATACTATAGACTAGTTTATAGTCTATACTATAGACTAGTTTATAGTCTATACTATAGACTAGTTTATAGTCTATACTATAGACTAGTTTATAGTCTATACTATAGACTAGTTTATAGTCTATTCTATAGACTAGTTTATAGTCTATTCTATAGACTAGTTTATAGTCTAATCTATAGACTAGTTTATAGTCTATACTATAGACTAGTTTATAGTCTATACTATAGACTAGTTTATAGTCTATTCTATAGACTAGTTTATAGTCTATTCTATAGACTTGTTTATAGTCTATTCTATAGACTAGTTTATAGTCTATTCTATAGACTAGTTTATAGTCTATACTATAGACTAGTTTATAGTCTATACTATAGACTAGTTTATAGTCTATACTATAGACTAGTTTATAGTCTATACTATAGACTAGTTTATAGTCTATACTAATAGACTAGTTATAGTCTATACTATAGACTAGTTTATTAGTCTATACTATAGACTAGTTTATAGTCTATACTAAGACTAGTTTATAGTCTATACTATAGACTAGTTTATAGTCTATACTATAGACTAGTTTATAGTCTATACTATAGACTAGTTTATAGTCTATACTATAGACTAGTTTATAGTCTATACTATAGACTAGTTTATAGTCTATACTATAGACTAGTTTATAGTCTATACTATAGACTAGTTTATAGTCTATACTATAGACTAGTTTATAGTCTATACTATAGACTAGTTTATAGTCTATACTATAGACTAGTTTATAGTCTATGACTATAGACTAGTTTATAGTCTATACTATAGACTAGTTTATAGTCTATACTATAGACTAGTTTATAGTCTATACTATAGACTAGTTTATAGTCTATACTATAGACTAGTTTATAGTCTATACTATAGACTAGTTTATAGTCTATATAGACTAGTTTATAGTCTATACTATAGACTAGTTTATAGTCTATACTATAGACTAGTTTATAGTCTATACTATAGACTAGTTTATAGTCAGTTTTCAGTCTGGACTATCGTCCAGTTTATATAAGTCCATAGTTAAGTTGGCTTAGTTTTAGTTTATAGTATGGATTGATATCCAGTTTGTGGTCTGGACTATACCCCAGTTGACAGTGCTATAATGATTCCATTAATAGTCTGGACTATAGATAAGTTTATGGTCCTTACTATAGTCCAGTTAATAGATTGAGCTAAAATGTGTACTCTGGACTATAATTTAGTTTATGGTTTGAACTGTAATTAAGTTTGTAGTCTGGACTACATTCCAATTTATGTTCCGGTCCAATTTTTAGCCTTGACTATGGTCCAGTTATTGCATATAGTGCAGTTTATAGTTCTGTCTTTAACCTAGTATATAGCCTATTCTATGATACAGTTTGTAGTCTGTTTAATGGACCAGTTTATAGTTTAGAAATTTGATCAGTTTGTAGTCTGATGTGTAGTCATGCTCATAGCACTTTTTATGATATGGACTATAGTCCAGTTTATGGTCTGGTTTGTAGTCTAGTAATAATCTACTTTATTGTCATTTTATTCGATTGTATGTTTTGATGGTTTAATCGATTAATTTTTATTTTTATTTCATATTTTGTTTTAAGAAAAATTTAGATTTTTTTTTTTTTGCTTTTTTATCGTTCACATTTTTGCGGTTTTCAAAGCGAAATAATTTTTTTTTTTATTTTTTGTAGTAAAAATTATTTTAAAAAATATTTTTTTTAACAATTTCCTTTTCATGTTTATTTTGTATGAAATAAATTTTAATGATTAATAAATAATTAAAAAAATGTTAAAATAATTTTTTTCCATTAAAATGGTTGATGTGTTTTTTGTATAAAGCGGAATTTAAAAAAAAAATATTTTTAAATTCATTAATAAAATTTTATGAAAAACACATGTGTTTAGAAAAAAAGTGTTTAATTCTAATAAAAACAATTTTACTAAAGTTTAATTAGAGAAAAATATATGAGTGTTAATTATTTCGCTTTTCGATTTAAAATAATAAAATTAATAAAGTAAAAGTCATTAAAAGAAATAAACTATGAAATTTATTCAATACATTTAGAAAAGAAAAAAACAATAATAATAATAATAAAAAACAACAATAAAAGCAATAATCATGTAATTGTGTGTATGAGTTTTTATTTACATGAGTCTCATTGTTTGTTTACTCTCTAACTCTCAGTTCAATTGAATGTTTGTAATAATAATAATGAAGAAGATAATTATGGAGTTTGTTTTTTCTTACATGAGACTCGCTCGCTCTCTCTCTATTCTAGTGGGTTTTTTTAATACTCTTGTGTGTAGTACTCCATGTGTGAGTTGTAATAATGATGAAAGTCATGATAATGATGTTGTGGATGTTTTTGTTTGTTTTACAGTTTGTTAATAATAACGATTGTGTTGATGATGAGTATGAGTATTTGGGTTTTTTTCTTTTCCATATGATGACAATGAATAACATGCTCGTTTTACATTAGAAATGTATCATCATGATTTTGTGTACATGATGTTGTTGTTGTTCTTTTACAATTAGGTTTTTTTGGTTAATGTTTCTCTCTCTCTCTCTATTTGAGAGAATACAACTGAGAGTACTTTTTGTGTATTAATTTGGAAAAGTAAGTATTTGTGTGTTTGTTTATTATTAAAAAGGGGAGCATTTTTGTAAATAAAAGTAAAACCACCACCATTTTAATTTACTCTCGTTTTACATTAAATATCTCTCTCTCTCATTTGATACTGTTTTTTGTTTCTTTTTTATTTTTTTTTACATTTCAAGCAAGTGAATTTTGTATATGTTTTTTGTTGTTGTTTGTGGATTTATGTTCCATGTGCTGTTTTTTTTTTTGTTTGGCTGACTTTCAGTATCTGTGAGAGTGTGTATAACTTATTGTATTTTAATAAATGTGTGTGTGTGTGTTTTTTTGTTTTTATTAGGGCCCCCTTTAGACAATATTCATTGAAATCTCTTATTTTAGTCATACTTTAAACACGAAAACGAAAAGGCGGTTTTTGAATGAGAGTTTTATTTGATTTTATTTTTTATATTCAAAAGAAAAAAGAAAGAAAACAAATTAAGAAAAATTTGTAAAAAAATAACGTGAAATTTTTATAAATAAATTTGAAGAAAAATAAATAAAAGGAATAAATGTGTGTGTGTGTGTTTTTTAATGTAAATATTTACAATTTTTATTTTAAGTTTAAATTTTGAAAAAATTAGTGTTTGTTTTATGGTTTTTAAAAGGTAAAGAAATTAAAGAAAAATAATAGAAATATTGAAATTATTTGGAAATGTAAAAAAATAGAAGAAAAATATTGAAATAAATAAAATTAATTTAATTAAAGTGTAATAAAGTGTAAAAATATTTAATTTAAAAATTTTGAATTCAGAAAGAATTTAAAGTTTAATATGAAAATTTATTATCGGAATTTTTAAAGAATTTTTTGAATGGAACGACCAAAATATTCAATGAACATAAATATTCTATTAAAAATGAAAAGATATATAATTTTAATATATATTAAAAAAAAAATTTTAAAATTAAATGAAAATATAATTAATTACAAATTTAAATTAAACAAATAAAAAAGTTAAATATTTTAAAAAAGTTTAAAAAGAAAAAATCAAAAATTTAAAATTAAATAAAAAATATTAATAGAAAATTATAACTATTAATTTTATGGTGAAATTTCGAATTTTTATTTATTATAAACCAACATAGTAATAATAATAATAATAATAATAATAATAAAATTATTAATAAATTATACAAAAACAAAATATTAACAATATAAAATAAATTATTTAAAAAAGTTAACTATTTTAACTATAAAAAATTAATTATTAAAAATATATATATATTTTTAAATTAATTTTAAAATAACTTTAAAATGAGTTATGGAAATAATAATTAAAAAATAATAATTTAAAAACAATAAATACTAGATTTATAAAAATTAAAAAATAATGTTTAAATACATATTAAAACAAGAAAATAAATTAAAAATAAAAAATAAAATTAATAATAATATAAAAATATAATAAAATAATAAATAATAATAATAATAAATATAATAATAATATAAATAGTAAACAATTTTTTATTTAATTAATAACTTTTAATTGAATTTTGAAACTAAAGTGAAAACCTATCAAAATATAAAATTCTTCTCACTTTGCACACAAAAAAGAAATCATGAATCAAAATCAACGTTGAAAATAGTTGATTTGAAATGGAATAAATATTTCTTTCATTATGAAATAATATTGCACATATTAAATCGATATTAATATATAAAATTATACAGCGATAAATTTGTAAAATTACTTTTAGCAGTAAAATTTCAAGTTATTTCATAAACTTTATTTACTGTGAAGCAATGTTAAATTAAAATTGTTTTTTCTATGAAGCAAAATCATAACTGAAAAAAGTTATTTTTTTTCTATTTTAATAATTTTACATTGATTTTTTTAAAATATTTTAGAATAAAAAATTAGGCTTCTTGAATTATTAGAAATTTTTATATTAAAATAAAAAAATTAAACTTTGTAATCAAAGTCCAGAAAACTCCTAAAGGACAAAATACCTTCAATTGGGGAAAAGTACCCAAACTTCAGCTTGTGATTTTCAACGAAATGTTCATATACATAAAATTACTTTAAAATTAAGCATTCAAAATCAAAAAATCTCCAAAAGTACTTTAAATTAAAAAAGTACCAAACTTTTTTTTCGCCCAAAATTTTCGCTTTTAGATTTTTCCTAAATTAAAAAAAAAAAAAAAAAAATAGAAGTACATTTTGGATCCTTATAAAAATGAAATCCAGGACCTTCTGTCGGTCGGTGGTAGTGATGTTCTTAGAAGTGATCTAAAACTACAATATATATTTTTCTATAGAATTATAAATCTTTTCCAAACTGAACTAAAAAATAAGGTTCTGAAACTTGATCATATAAGGATTATCTTATTAACTGAAAAAGAAAACCGAAAATTTTAGAAGAATTGCGAAGGAGAAAAAAGAGTTTAACCCTCTTTTTTAAACGTTATATCTTTCTTTTATAGACGATCGAGAAACGTCGATCATCAGTAAATAAATCAAAATCATATAGATTTACTAAAGTGCTAAAGAGGAGTTGAGGGAAATATTTATCGCTTGACTTTGATCTAGAAATCTCTCTATAAATGGTTAAATATCACAATGAACGCTCAATTCATGAAAATGATAGAGAGTTTAATTAGTGAGTAATTGAGAAAAAGTGTGTGTGAGAGAAAGAGTAAAATGATCTTAAGATAATATAGTAAAATTACTCTTTTAAAAATAAAATTATATCGCTTAATTCTGATCTAGAAATCGTCTTAGACAGGCGGGTTAGTAACGAAAATAATTAAATTTAAGACAAATTTAGAAAAAGTTTGAAAGAGAGAGAGAGAGAGACAAGGATATTTAGCAAAAGAGAGAAAGAGAGAGAGAAGAGAAGGAAAATGGCAGATAATGTCGGCTTTTAAACTTAAAAGTATATCGCCCGACTTTGATCCATAAATCTATATATAAAGAATGCAGTCGATCTGATCTTGTAGTAATAAAACGACAGACCGCTGATTTAAGGGAAATTAAAAAAAAAAATATGAGGACGTGAAGGATGGAGAGAAGGAAAGAGCAAAAGCAGGTAAGAAGGAGAAGGAAAAAGACATATGAAGTAACTCTTATACACTGGAGTATATCGCTTGATTCTGAGCTTGAATGATGCAGATTGCAGTGATCAGTCATCAATAAGAACTGAAGACAAGTTTAATATTTTTTAAGAGAGTTTAAGAAAAGTTTACAAAAAGTATGAGAGAGAATGCGAGAGAGTTAGAACAAAAGACGTTATTGGGTTTAAAGATCAACTAAAGAGAATATCGCTTGAATACGATCTATAAATGTCTATATAAAATATGATCGATCTATTTAATTGAGAGAGATTGAAAAAAGTGTGGGAGGGAGTGGAAGAAATGATAGATGGAGAGAGAGAGGGAAAGAAATAGAATTTTAGTGTTTTTTACTTGTTTTGCTCCAGTTATTTGCAATAAAATTAATAAAAATAAATTTTTAAAATTAATAATTTATTTTTTTATGTAAAAATGTTCCGCTTAATATAATTTTTTAATAAAAATTATTTTTTTTTTTTAATTAATCTTCTGTCCTTTTACACTCAAATGAAAAAAATCTTGAAATATTTTTTTTTCTAAAAAAATATTTTGTAAAATGTATTTTTTTCTGTAAATTTGTTGTTGTTTTTTTATTTTTCTTAAATGGGGTCAGTGTCAATTCAAAAAATATATCTTTTATTTTTTTTTTGTGGTTTTGACTTAAGAGAAAATAAATAAATAAAAAAACAAAAACAAAAAACAATAAAAATCAGCGCCCATTAAATCAAAAAATGAAGAAAGAAAAAAACTGAATGGATTTGTAAGACTTGCAAGGTTTGACAAACTGTTTTAGTTTTTCGTGTAAAATAATTTTTTATTGTTAAAAAATAAACAATTAAATAAAAATATAAATATAAATAATAATAAAAAATTACAAAAATTAAAAATATAAATTTAATATATTTTTAGCAACTTATTAAAAAAATCTTATAAAAAATTAAATAAAACAAAAAATCTTTTCAAAAATAAATAAAAATCAATCATCATTTTGCCTTAAGAGTTTTGGGGATTAAAAAAATTAAAATGTGCAACGTTTTAAAACTGACAGGTAAATTTTGAAATTTTGTTTCTTTTATTATTATTTTTTTATTTTTTTATTATTTAAAATAAAAATTTATTTTTTTCACTTTGACCCTGACCATTTAATTTGTTTTCTTAATTTATTATTTGTTTCTTTATCATTAATATTTCTTGGCCAGAAAAGAGGAAACTTGAAAAAATTTTTTCTTAAACTGAATGAGAATTATAAATTTGAAAAAAAAAAAAAAATATTGCTTCACACAAACATGCCAAATATTGCCCACATTTTTTCTTATT
>PYHX02000391.1:0-31672 GCA_004302925.2 Cochliomyia hominivorax
GTACAAAACACAAAAAAAAATCAAACACAAAACTACTCAAAACAAGTAAATAGCTTCAGTTCGAAACAACCATAAAGCACGTTTTATAATTACATAAAACAATACATTGTTTAACCTCTAAAATAACAAATAAATTTTTAAATTTCTTAAAACAAAAAAAAATCTAATTGTACGTAATGTAAACAATTTCTAACATCATGTAAATAATATAAAAATAATTCTATTCATGCTAGTTGTTAATTTTTATGAAAAATAACAAAATTTAGAACATTTTAAATTATTACATTAGTATTAAATAATGTGAAAAATAAATTTACCTTATGTAAACAAAGTAAAAATGATTTTGATTCATAATAAATAGTTTAATCCTTATTCCTTAATAACTCATGTAAACAAATCTTTAAACTAATAAGATCAAGGAATTTTTGATTATTTACATTTTGTAAACAATGTAAAAATTTACCTAATGTAAAAAATGTAAAAATAAATCTTTTTATTAGCATTAATTATAAGTTTTGAACAAAACTGAAAAATAAAAGAAGTTTTTAATTATTTACACTTTGTAAACAATGTAAACATTTATTTACTTTATGTAAAGAAAGTAAAATAATTTTTATTCATTTTAGTTATTAATGGTTGTTAAAACTATTAAAATAAAGGAATGTTTTAATTATTTACATTTTGAAAAACAATGTAAAAAATTGTTTCCTTCATGTAAAAAATGTAAGAAAAAACAAAAAACAAAATTAAGAAATTTTTTTGTTTATTCTTACATTAATGTCAATGTCAAATTTATACACATTTTTGAATTTCTATAATTTTTTTCAATTGTTTACATTATGTAAAAAAAATTTACTTTAAATTTTTTACTAATGTCAAAAAGTTTGTATTAGTAAAAGAATCAATTTTCTTAACATTTTTAAAAATTAACAATAAACATAAAATTGTTTACATAATGTAATGAAGTGTTTACCTCATGTAAACAATGTAAACAATTGTTTTTATCTATAAGTTAATAATTAAGTTAAAACAAAATGTTAAATTAAAAAAATAAGTTTTTATAGATTTTCAATTCTTAACATTTGTAAACAATGTAAAATTTCGTTTTTCTTAACTTTATATAATTTTTTGAAAAACTTACAAATGTGTAAAACATTTCTACTGTTACTATGTAAAACACAACTTACATCAATGTAAAAATAAGCCTTCACACGATTTAGTAAAAACGAGATTTATCGAAAATTTTTTCTAATCGTAATTTATCGAAAAATGATCGAAAAAGTCTCTAAATATGAAGATTTATTAAAATTTTCTTTACATATTAAGAATTTATAAAAATTGCTCTCAATAGGAGATTAATCGAAAATTTTCTCTAAATATGAAGATTTAACATTTCTCTAAATAAGAGATCCATTTTTTTCTTTAATTTAAGAAATTGCATGTAGTGTGCTTTCAAAGTCAGGTGTAGTGGATTTTTTCATTACTTTTGCTTTTTTTTGTTGTTTTGAAAATATAACAAAAACAAATCTTAATTTGTTCCACCACTCTGTACTCAATAATCTACACTTTTTTGTTTTTATTGTTGGTTGGTACTCTTTTGTGTTGTTTAAGTTAAGTTTTTTGTGTTGCTGTTGTTGTTGTAGCTTTTTCATTATTGGCTCTTGTATGGTTGTTATGCTTTGGCTTTGAATTGTAGTGTCTGGCTCTCAAGATCTTTTGTATTCTCAGTGGTGTTATATGATTTTGGTTGTCTCTTGGCCAGAAGAAGATGATGATGATGATGAGGTTGATTTTCTTTTTATTGTTGTTGATGTTGTTGTTTTGTAAACGATTAAAAGAGTTTTGATTTTCAGTTTAGTTTAGTTTTAGTTCTTTACTTAATTTTTGTTTATATTAGTTTTTTTGTGTCCAAAGTTTATGGCCTTAACGAAGAAAAAGAAGCAACAAAAAAAACAAACGCTCTCACATGAATATGAAATGTATGTGCCACATATTTAAACACACTTACACATACTTCAGTATCATTATTATTGGTCTCATAAATGTATTTAAACATTTAAGTAATCAACCGTGTCTGCATGAAGTGAGTATGAGTTAATGGCCAGAAGTGGCTTATGAAATGCAATGATCAACATACAATCAAACACTCTTACTCTTATGATCTTTAAAGAACTCATTTGTGAACACAAAATGTTATTACACTTTTTGTAGTCGTTATAGCTTTTTAAGTTACTTGACTTGAACACAAACACTCGCATTCATTCACTCACTTTGGTACCACATACCTCGAACAGACGTCCATTCAACCAACCAACCAACCAGCCACACAGCAGTAGACCAAACGCAGACGCACACGCATTTATGGCTTTCTAAATACCAGAAAACTTTTAGACAAAAAAAGTATACAACAAGAAAAACTTTGTCCAGATTCTTGGCGGCTTCACACGAAAACGCCACAAATTATTATTTAAGTCTGGAAAGCGGAAAGAGGGAGAGAGAGAGGAAAAGGAATATCAACATCAACGTGGGTCATAATGTTTGAATTTTTGCAACTTGTTTGGGTGTTTGTTGTAAAAAAGATCTGTAAAAATAATTGGTAAATTATTCTTGAATGTCTGAAAGTTGTTTGTTTCATCCCAAAAAGCGCAAAAAAAAAAATCTAAAAATGCACTATTAAGATCTTTTTTAAAGATTCTCATCCATCCTTTGACTAGATCTATTTTATGATCTTGCAACTTCTTGTGCTTTACCACATTCTGCAGCTTGAAAACAATAATCCCTTGAGAGAATTTTTTATGATCAAAAAACAGAAAAAGCTAATAATAACTTTTGAAATCAGACCAACGCATAGAATTTCACAAAATAGAACTTCAATTAAAAGGCTCGATAAAAAAAATACAGTGATCAGCAAAAATTTTCCCCACCCGGTCTTAGAGATTATTCTCACAATTTTTTTCTAATTATGAGATTTTTAGAAAATTGTATTAATGTACAGGAATCACCTGTACCCACTTCAGACTAACCCTTCGGAGGCTCTGAATACCGTTCTGGATCTCATTCCAATTAATCCGTATATAATGGCCACATCTGCAAGCAGAAGAGATTGAAGCTCGAAGCGGTTAATTGCTAGATATCTACAACTACATATGATCTTTCGAAGATTTAGGGCTCACTCCAGATAACCTAATTACGTCATCAGATTATGTTACGCTATATATGAACTTTGAAAAAAACTTCAAATACCCTCCAGAAATGAGTGGAATGGAACTTATTCGGGACAATAACACCAAACACTGAAGTTTCGAAAATGAACTGCGGTGTAGGTGCTGCCTTCTGGATATAGTCGGTTGAGGCAACGAAGAGTTTACAGAGCTATCACGGACATCTGACATTATATTTGTTTAGATCCCAGCGTATAGTGATCAGTTGATCAGACCTTCTCGAACTACCATAGTAACCTACCGTAACTTTAAATTCCTCTAAAACAGAGACTCCTGGAAAATTTCTTAAAATTGTGTCTCTAAGAGAAAATGTGTACATAATTTTGTTAGCACTGTATTTTTCTTTCTTTATTTCTGCTCTTTATCGTCTAAAAATAGTTATGATTCTTAAAAAGTACTTAAAGAGTTAAAGTCTTTTTTACTTCATTAAAAAGTTCAAAATTCTATTTTCGTTTCATTTTTTCTATTTTTCACCATTTTTGTTGTTGAAAGTTTCATTTTTTCAGGAATTTTGGCTTTAAATAATTTTCAGAGTTTATTAACTCGTCCATGATTCGAACAAAAATTCAAGCATTTAATTTTTATGTGATAAAAATTATGATATTTGTGCACATAATTTTTCATTAGCTTTTTCAAAAAAAGAAGTAATAAAAGATTTAAATTTAAAAATGTTAATAATGATTGATCTAGTTGAACAAGCCATAAACGTTTGTTTAAATAAGTCAGAAACTCAAGATTAGGACATTGAACGAGCAGACGACATTGTGGATAAAGACCAGTAAAACAACGAAGATAAATCTGGTTTAATTAAAAAGAAGCAATAGAAAATCTAAAATAATTATAATCTTAATACTGAAATTTACAAGAAATTTAAATTTTTTTTTCAATAAAAACTGGATTAAATAAAGCGCAACAAAGAAAAAATTTACTGTTAAAAATTTTTGCAAAAAAATAATTTCTTAAAAACCAGAACTCAACTAGAACCGAAATAGAACTTTTCAAAATGATTACAAATTAAGCTTATTTTCTTGATTGGAGGCTTATTTAAGGAACTAGAGCCAATTTAAGGTTTTTAAAATCAAAATTTCAAAATGATTACAAATTAAGCTTATTTTCTTGATTGGAGGCTTATTTAAGGAACTAGAGCCAATTTTAGGTTTTTAACTCGAAATTTTCAAAATGATTACAAATTAAGCTTATTTTCTTGATTGGAGGCTTATTTAAGGAACTAGAGCCAATTTTAAGGTTTTAAATTCGAAATTTACAAAATGATTACAAATTAAGCTTATTTTCTTGATTGGAGGCTTATTTAAGGAACTAGAGCCAATTTTAGATTTTAAAATCGAAATTTTCAAAATGATTACAAATTAAGCTTATTTTCTTGTTGATTGGAGGCTTATTTAAGGAACTAGAGCCAATTTTAAGGTTTTAAAATCGAAATTTTCAAAATGATTACAAATTAAGCTTATTTTCTTGATTGGAGACTTATTTAAGGAACTAGAGCCAATTTTAGGTTTTAAAATCGAAATTTTTCAAAATGATTACAAATTAAGCTTATTTTCTTGATTGGAGACTTATTTAAGGAACTAGAGCCAATTTTAGGTTTTAAAATCGAAATTTTAAAATGATTACAAATTAAGCTTATTTTCTTGATTGGAGGCTTATTTAAGGAACTAGAGCCAATTTTAAGTTTTAAATTCGAAATTTACAAAATGATTACAAATTAAGCTTATTTTCTTGATTGGAGGCTTATTTAAGGAACTAGAGCCAATTTTAGGTTTCAAAATCGAAATTTTCAAAATGATTACAAATTAAGCTTATTTTCTTGATTGGAGGCTTATTTAAGGAACTAGAGCCAATTTTAGGTTTTAAAATCGAAATTTTCAAAATGATTACAAATTAAGCTAATTTATACTTGATAACTGGATTATTTAAAACTAAAGCCAATTTTAGTTTTAAAATGCGAAATTTTCAAAATGATTACAAATTAAGCTTATTTTCTTGATTGGAGACTTATTTAAGGAACTAGAGCCAATTTTAGGTTTTAATCGAAATTTTCAAAATGATTACAAATTAAGCTTATTTTCTTGATTGGAGGCTTATTTAAGGAACTAGAGCCAATTTTAGTTTAAAATCGAAATTTTCAAAATGATTACAAATTAAGCTTATTTTCTTGATTGGAGGCTTATTTAAGAACTAGAGCCTTTTAGGTTTTAAAATCGAAATTTTCAAAATGATTACAAATTAAGCTTATTTTCTTGATTGGAGGCTTATTTTAGGAACTAGAGCCAATTTAAGGTTCGAAACGAAATTTTCAAAATGATTACAAATTAAGCTTATTTTCTTGATTGGAGGCTTATTTAAGGAACTAGAGCCAATTTTAGTTTTTAAATCGAAATTTTCAAAATGATTACAAATTAAGCTTATTTTCTTGATTGGAGGCTTATTTAAGGAACTGAGCCAATTTTAGGTTTTTAATCGAAATTTTCAAAATGATTACAAATTAAGCTTATTTTCTTGATTGGAGGCTTATTTAAGGAACTAGAGCCAATTTTAGGTTTTTAAATCGAAATTTTCAAAATGATTACAAATTAAGCTTATTTCTTGATTGGAGGCTTATTTAAGGAACTAGAGCCAATTTTAGGTTTTAATCGAAATTTTCAAAATGATTACAAATTAAGCTTATTTTCTTGATTGGAGGCTTATTTAAGGAACTAGAGCCAATTTTAGGTTTTAAATCGAAATTTTCAAAATGATTACAAATTAAGCTTATTTTCTTGATTGGAGGCTTATTTTAAGGAACTAGAGCCAATTTTAGGTTTTAAATCGAAATTTTCAAAATGATTACAAATTAAGCTTATTTTCTTGATTGGAGGCTTATTTAAGGAACTAGAGCCAATTTTAGGTTTTAAATCGAAATTTTCAAAATGATTACAAATTAAGCTTATTTTCTTGATTGGAGGCTTATTTAAGGAACTAGAGCCAATTTTAGGTTTTTAAATCGAAATTTTCAAAAATGATTACAAATTAAGCTTATTTTCTTGATTGGAGGCTTATTTAAGGAACTAGAGCCAATTTTAGGTTTTAAATTCGAAATTTTCAAATGATTACAAATTAAGCTTATTTTCTTGATTGGAGGCTTATTTAAGGAACTAGAGCCAATTTTAGGTTTTAATCGAAATTTTCAAAATGATTACAAATTAAGCTTATTTTCTTGATTGGAGGCTTATTTAAGGAACTAGAGCCAATTTTAGGTTTTAAATCGAAATTTTCAAAATGATTACAAATTAAGCTTATTTTCTTGATTGGAGGCTTATTTAAGGAACTAGAGCCAATTTTAGGTTTTTAAATCGAAATTTTCAAAATGATTACAAATTAAGCTTATTTTCTTGATTGGAGGCTTATTTAAGGAACTAGAGCCAATTTTAGGTTTTCAAATCGAAATTTTCAAAATGATTACAAATTAAGCTTATTTTCTTGATTGGAGGCTTATTTAAGGAACTAGAGCCAATTTTAGGTTTAAATCGAAATTTTCAAAATGATTACAAATTAAGCTTATTTTCTTGATTGGAGGCTTATTTAAGGAACTAGAGCCAATTTTAGGTTTTAAATCGAAATTTTCAAAATGATTACAAATTAAGCTTATTTTCTTGATTGGAGGCTTATTTAAGGAACTAGAGCCAATTTTAGGTTTTAAATCGAAATTTTCAAAATGATTACAAATTAAGCTTATTTTCTTGATTGGAGGCTTATTTAAGGAACTAGAGCCAATTTTAGGTTTTAAATCGAAATTTTCAAAATGATTACAAATTAAGCTTATTTTCTTGATTGGAGGCTTATTTAAGGAACTAGAGCCAATTTTAGGTTTTAAATCGAAATTTTCAAAATGATTACAAATTAAGCTTATTTTCTTGATTGGAGGCTTATTTAAGGAACTAGAGCCAATTTTAGGTTTTCAAATCGAAATTTTCAAAATGATTACAAATTAAGCTTATTTTCTTGATTGGAGGCTTATTTAAGGAACTAGAGCCAATTTTAGGTTTTCAAATCGAAATTTTCAAAATGATTACAAATTAAGCTTATTTTCTTGATTGGAGGCTTATTTAAGGAACTAGAGCCAATTTTAGGTTTTCAAATGAAATTTTCAAAATGATTACAAATTAAGCTTATTTTCTTGATTGGAGGCTTATTTAAGGAACTAGAGCCAATTTTAGGTTTTAAAATCGAAATTTTCAAAATGATTACAAATTAAGCTTATTTTCTTGATTGGAGGCTTATTTAAGGAACTAGAGCCAATTTTAGGTTTTCAAATGAAATTTTCAAAATGATTACAAATTAAGCTTATTTTCTTGATTGGAGGCTTATTTAAGGAACTAGAGCCAATTTTAGGTTTTCAAAATGAAATTTTCAAAATGATTACAAATTAAGCTTATTTTCTTGATTGGAGGCTTATTTAAGGAACTAGAGCCAATTTTAGGTTTTAAAATGAAATTTTCAAAATGATTACAAATTAAGCTTATTTTCTTGATTGGAGGCTTATTTAAGGAACTAGAGCCAATTTTAGGTTTTAAATGAAATTTTCAAAATGATTACAAATTAAGCTTATTTTCTTGATTGGAGGCTTATTTAAGGAACTAGAGCCAATTTTAGGTTTTAAAATGAAATTTTCAAAATGATTACAAATTAAGCTTATTTTCTTGATTGGAGGCTTATTTAAGGAACTAGAGCCAATTTTAGGTTTTCAAATGAAATTTTCAAAATGATTACAAATTAAGCTTATTTTCTTGATTGGAGGCTTATTTAAGGAACTAGAGCCAATTTTAGGTTTTAAATGAAATTTTCAAAATGATTACAAATTAAGCTTATTTTCTTGATTGGAGGCTTATTTAAGGAACTAGAGCCAATTTTAGGTTTTAAAATGAAATTTTCAAAATGATTACAAATTAAGCTTATTTTCTTGATTGGAGGCTTATTTAAGGAACTAGAGCCAATTTTAGGTTTTCAAATCGAAATTTTCAAAATGATTACAAATTAAGCTTATTTTCTTGATTGGAGGCTTATTTAAGGAACTAGAGCCAATTTTAGGTTTTCAAATCGAAATTTTCAAAATGATTACAAATTAAGCTTATTTTCTTGATTGGAGGCTTATTTAAGGAACTAGAGCCAATTTTAGGTTTTCAAATCGAAATTTTCAAAATGATTACAAATTAAGCTTATTTTCTTGATTGGAGGCTTATTTAAGGAACTAGAGCCAATTTTAGGTTTTAAAATCGAAATTTTCAAAATGATTACAAATTAAGCTTATTTTCTTGATTGGAGGCTTATTTAAGGAACTAGAGCCAATTTTAGGTTTTAAAATGAAATTTTCAAAATGATTACAAATTAAGCTTATTTTCTTGATTGGAGGCTTATTTAAGGAACTAGAGCCAATTTTAGGTTTTCAAATGAAATTTTCAAAATGATTACAAATTAAGCTTATTTTCTTGATTGGAGGCTTATTTAAGGAACTAGAGCCAATTTTAGGTTTTAAATGAAATTTTCAAAATGATTACAAATTAAGCTTATTTTCTTGATTGGAGGCTTATTTAAGGAACTAGAGCCAATTTTAGGTTTTCAAATGAAATTTTCAAAATGATTACAAATTAAGCTTATTTTCTTGATTGGAGGCTTATTTAAGGAACTAGAGCCAATTTTAGGTTTTTAAATGAAATTTTCAAAATGATTACAAATTAAGCTTATTTTCTTGATTGGAGGCTTATTTAAGGAACTAGAGCCAATTTTAGGTTTTCAAATGAAATTTTCAAAATGATTACAAATTAAGCTTATTTTCTTGATTGGAGGCTTATTTAAGGAACTAGAGCCAATTTTAGGTTTTCAAATGAAATTTTCAAAATGATTACAAATTAAGCTTATTTTCTTGATTGGAGGCTTATTTAAGGAACTAGAGCCAATTTTAGGTTTTAAATCGAAATTTTCAAAATGATTACAAATTAAGCTTATTTTCTTGATTGGAGGCTTATTTAAGGAACTAGAGCCAATTTTAGGTTTTAAAATGAAATTTTCAAAATGATTACAAATTAAGCTTATTTTCTTGATTGGAGGCTTATTTAAGGAACTAGAGCCAATTTTAGGTTTTAAATCGAAATTTTCAAAATGATTACAAATTAAGCTTATTTTCTTGATTGGAGGCTTATTTAAGGAACTAGAGCCAATTTTAGGTTTTAAAATGAAATTTTCAAAATGATTACAAATTAAGCTTATTTTCTTGATTGGAGGCTTATTTAAGGAACTAGAGCCAATTTTAGGTTTTAAAATCGAAATTTTCAAAATGATTACAAATTAAGCTTATTTTCTTGATTGGAGGCTTATTTAAGGAACTAGAGCCAATTTTAGGTTTTAAATCGAAATTTTCAAAATGATTACAAATTAAGCTTATTTTCTTGATTGGAGGCTTATTTAAGGAACTAGAGCCAATTTTAGGTTTTAAATCGAAATTTTCAAAATGATTACAAATTAAGCTTATTTTCTTGATTGGAGGCTTATTTAAGGAACTAGAGCCAATTTTAGGTTTTAAAATCGAAATTTTCAAAATGATTACAAATTAAGCTTATTTTCTTGATTGGAGGCTTATTTAAGGAACTAGAGCCAATTTTAGGTTTTAAAATGAAATTTTCAAAATGATTACAAATTAAGCTTATTTTCTTGATTGGAGGCTTATTTAAGGAACTAGAGCCAATTTTAGGTTTTAAATGAAATTTTCAAAATGATTACAAATTAAGCTTATTTTCTTGATTGGAGGCTTATTTAAGGAACTAGAGCCAATTTTAGGTTTTTAAATGAAATTTTCAAAATGATTACAAATTAAGCTTATTTTCTTGATTGGAGGCTTATTTAAGGAACTAGAGCCAATTTTAGGTTTTCAAATGAAATTTTCAAAATGATTACAAATTAAGCTTATTTTCTTGATTGGAGGCTTATTTAAGGAACTAGAGCCAATTTTAGGTTTTCAAATGAAATTTTCAAAATGATTACAAATTAAGCTTATTTTCTTGATTGGAGGCTTATTTAAGGAACTAGAGCCAATTTTAGGTTTTAAATCGAAATTTTCAAAATGATTACAAATTAAGCTTATTTTCTTGATTGGAGGCTTATTTAAGGAACTAGAGCCAATTTTAGGTTTTAAATGAAATTTTCAAAATGATTACAAATTAAGCTTATTTTCTTGATTGGAGGCTTATTTAAGGAACTAGAGCCAATTTTAGGTTTTCAAATGAAATTTTCAAAATGATTACAAATTAAGCTTATTTTCTTGATTGGAGGCTTATTTAAGGAACTAGAGCCAATTTTAGGTTTTAAATCGAAATTTTCAAAATGATTACAAATTAAGCTTATTTTCTTGATTGGAGGCTTATTTAAGGAACTAGAGCCAATTTTAGGTTTTAAATGAAATTTTCAAAATGATTACAAATTAAGCTTATTTTCTTGATTGGAGGCTTATTTAAGGAACTAGAGCCAATTTTAGGTTTTTAAATGAAATTTTCAAAATGATTACAAATTAAGCTTATTTTCTTGATTGGAGGCTTATTTAAGGAACTAGAGCCAATTTTAGGTTTTAAATTGAAATTTTCAAAATGATTACAAATTAAGCTTATTTTCTTGATTGGAGGCTTATTTAAGGAACTAGAGCCAATTTTAGGTTTTAAATGAAATTTTCAAAATGATTACAAATTAAGCTTATTTTCTTGATTGGAGGCTTATTTAAGGAACTAGAGCCAATTTTAGGTTTTAAATGAAATTTTCAAAATGATTACAAATTAAGCTTATTTTCTTGATTGGAGGCTTATTTAAGGAACTAGAGCCAATTTTAGGTTTTAAATCGAAATTTTCAAAATGATTACAAATTAAGCTTATTTTCTTGATTGGAGGCTTATTTAAGGAACTAGAGCCAATTTTAGGTTTTAAAATGAAATTTTCAAAATGATTACAAATTAAGCTTATTTTCTTGATTGGAGGCTTATTTAAGGAACTAGAGCCAATTTTAGGTTTTAAATGAAATTTTCAAAATGATTACAAATTAAGCTTATTTTCTTGATTGGAGGCTTATTTAAGGAACTAGAGCCAATTTTAGGTTTTAAATCGAAATTTTCAAAATGATTACAAATTAAGCTTATTTTCTTGATTGGAGGCTTATTTAAGGAACTAGAGCCAATTTTAGGTTTTAAAATGAAATTTTCAAAATGATTACAAATTAAGCTTATTTTCTTGATTGGAGGCTTATTTAAGGAACTAGAGCCAATTTTAGGTTTTAAATGAAATTTTCAAAATGATTACAAATTAAGCTTATTTTCTTGATTGGAGGCTTATTTAAGGAACTAGAGCCAATTTTAGGTTTTAAATCGAAATTTTCAAAATGATTACAAATTAAGCTTATTTTCTTGATTGGAGGCTTATTTAAGGAACTAGAGCCAATTTTAGGTTTTAAATGAAATTTTCAAAATGATTACAAATTAAGCTTATTTTCTTGATTGGAGGCTTATTTAAGGAACTAGAGCCAATTTTAGGTTTTAAATTGAAATTTTCAAAATGATTACAAATTAAGCTTATTTTCTTGATTGGAGGCTTATTTAAGGAACTAGAGCCAATTTTAGGTTTTAAAATGAAATTTTCAAAATGATTACAAATTAAGCTTATTTTCTTGATTGGAGGCTTATTTAAGGAACTAGAGCCAATTTTAGGTTTTAAATGAAATTTTCAAAATGATTACAAATTAAGCTTATTTTCTTGATTGGAGGCTTATTTAAGGAACTAGAGCCAATTTTAGGTTTTAAATGAAATTTTCAAAATGATTACAAATTAAGCTTATTTTCTTGATTGGAGGCTTATTTAAGGAACTAGAGCCAATTTTAGGTTTTCAAATGAAATTTTCAAAATGATTACAAATTAAGCTTATTTTCTTGATTGGAGGCTTATTTAAGGAACTAGAGCCAATTTTAGGTTTTAAATGAAATTTTCAAAATGATTACAAATTAAGCTTATTTTCTTGATTGGAGGCTTATTTAAGGAACTAGAGCCAATTTTAGGTTTTAAATGAAATTTTCAAAATGATTACAAATTAAGCTTATTTTCTTGATTGGAGGCTTATTTAAGGAACTAGAGCCAATTTTAGGTTTTCAAATGAAATTTTCAAAATGATTACAAATTAAGCTTATTTTCTTGATTGGAGGCTTATTTAAGGAACTAGAGCCAATTTTAGGTTTTAAATGAAATTTTCAAAATGATTACAAATTAAGCTTATTTTCTTGATTGGAGGCTTATTTAAGGAACTAGAGCCAATTTTAGGTTTTAAATGAAATTTTCAAAATGATTACAAATTAAGCTTATTTTCTTGATTGGAGGCTTATTTAAGGAACTAGAGCCAATTTTAGGTTTTAAATGAAATTTTCAAAATGATTACAAATTAAGCTTATTTTCTTGATTGGAGGCTTATTTAAGGAACTAGAGCCAATTTTAGGTTTTAAAATGAAATTTTCAAAATGATTACAAATTAAGCTTATTTTCTTGATTGGAGGCTTATTTAAGGAACTAGAGCCAATTTTAGGTTTTAAAATGAAATTTTCAAAATGATTACAAATTAAGCTTATTTTCTTGATTGGAGGCTTATTTAAGGAACTAGAGCCAATTTTAGGTTTTAAAATGAAATTTTCAAAATGATTACAAATTAAGCTTATTTTCTTGATTGGAGGCTTATTTAAGGAACTAGAGCCAATTTTAGGTTTTAAATGAAATTTTCAAAATGATTACAAATTAAGCTTATTTTCTTGATTGGAGGCTTATTTAAGGAACTAGAGCCAATTTTAGGTTTTAAATGAAATTTTCAAAATGATTACAAATTAAGCTTATTTTCTTGATTGGAGGCTTATTTAAGGAACTAGAGCCAATTTTAGGTTTTAAATCGAAATTTTCAAAATGATTACAAATTAAGCTTATTTTCTTGATTGGAGGCTTATTTAAGGAACTAGAGCCAATTTTAGGTTTTAAATCGAAATTTTCAAAATGATTACAAATTAAGCTTATTTTCTTGATTGGAGGCTTATTTAAGGAACTAGAGCCAATTTTAGGTTTTAAATCGAAATTTTCAAAATGATTACAAATTAAGCTTATTTTCTTGATTGGAGGCTTATTTAAGGAACTAGAGCCAATTTTAGGTTTTCAAATGAAATTTTCAAAATGATTACAAATTAAGCTTATTTTCTTGATTGGAGGCTTATTTAAGGAACTAGAGCCAATTTTAGGTTTTAAATGAAATTTTCAAAATGATTACAAATTAAGCTTATTTTCTTGATTGGAGGCTTATTTAAGGAACTAGAGCCAATTTTAGGTTTTAAATGAAATTTTCAAAATGATTACAAATTAAGCTTATTTTCTTGATTGGAGGCTTATTTAAGGAACTAGAGCCAATTTTAGGTTTTAAATCGAAATTTTCAAAATGATTACAAATTAAGCTTATTTTCTTGATTGGAGGCTTATTTAAGGAACTAGAGCCAATTTTAGGTTTTCAAATGAAATTTTCAAAATGATTACAAATTAAGCTTATTTTCTTGATTGGAGGCTTATTTAAGGAACTAGAGCCAATTTTAGGTTTTAAATCGAAATTTTCAAAATGATTACAAATTAAGCTTATTTTCTTGATTGGAGGCTTATTTAAGGAACTAGAGCCAATTTTAGGTTTTAAATGAAATTTTCAAAATGATTACAAATTAAGCTTATTTTCTTGATTGGAGGCTTATTTAAGGAACTAGAGCCAATTTTAGGTTTTAAATCGAAATTTTCAAAATGATTACAAATTAAGCTTATTTTCTTGATTGGAGGCTTATTTAAGGAACTAGAGCCAATTTTAGGTTTTAAATGAAATTTTCAAAATGATTACAAATTAAGCTTATTTTCTTGATTGGAGGCTTATTTAAGGAACTAGAGCCAATTTTAGGTTTTAAATGAAATTTTCAAAATGATTACAAATTAAGCTTATTTTCTTGATTGGAGGCTTATTTAAGGAACTAGAGCCAATTTTAGGTTTTCAAATGAAATTTTCAAAATGATTACAAATTAAGCTTATTTTCTTGATTGGAGGCTTATTTAAGGAACTAGAGCCAATTTTAGGTTTTTAAATGAAATTTTCAAAATGATTACAAATTAAGCTTATTTTCTTGATTGGAGGCTTATTTAAGGAACTAGAGCCAATTTTAGGTTTTCAAATGAAATTTTCAAAATGATTACAAATTAAGCTTATTTTCTTGATTGGAGGCTTATTTAAGGAACTAGAGCCAATTTTAGGTTTTTAAATGAAATTTTCAAAATGATTACAAATTAAGCTTATTTTCTTGATTGGAGGCTTATTTAAGGAACTAGAGCCAATTTTAGGTTTTCAAATGAAATTTTCAAAATGATTACAAATTAAGCTTATTTTCTTGATTGGAGGCTTATTTAAGGAACTAGAGCCAATTTTAGGTTTTCAAATGAAATTTTCAAAATGATTACAAATTAAGCTTATTTTCTTGATTGGAGGCTTATTTAAGGAACTAGAGCCAATTTTAGGTTTTAAATGAAATTTTCAAAATGATTACAAATTAAGCTTATTTTCTTGATTGGAGGCTTATTTAAGGAACTAGAGCCAATTTTAGGTTTTTAAATGAAATTTTCAAAATGATTACAAATTAAGCTTATTTTCTTGATTGGAGGCTTATTTAAGGAACTAGAGCCAATTTTAGGTTTTAAATCGAAATTTTCAAAATGATTACAAATTAAGCTTATTTTCTTGATTGGAGGCTTATTTAAGGAACTAGAGCCAATTTTAGGTTTTCAAATGAAATTTTCAAAATGATTACAAATTAAGCTTATTTTCTTGATTGGAGGCTTATTTAAGGAACTAGAGCCAATTTTAGGTTTTCAAATGAAATTTTCAAAATGATTACAAATTAAGCTTATTTTCTTGATTGGAGGCTTATTTAAGGAACTAGAGCCAATTTTAGGTTTTAAATGAAATTTTCAAAATGATTACAAATTAAGCTTATTTTCTTGATTGGAGGCTTATTTAAGGAACTAGAGCCAATTTTAGGTTTTAAATGAAATTTTCAAAATGATTACAAATTAAGCTTATTTTCTTGATTGGAGGCTTATTTAAGGAACTAGAGCCAATTTTAGGTTTTAAATGAAATTTTCAAAATGATTACAAATTAAGCTTATTTTCTTGATTGGAGGCTTATTTAAGGAACTAGAGCCAATTTTAGGTTTTCAAATGAAATTTTCAAAATGATTACAAATTAAGCTTATTTTCTTGATTGGAGGCTTATTTAAGGAACTAGAGCCAATTTTAGGTTTTTAAATGAAATTTTCAAAATGATTACAAATTAAGCTTATTTTCTTGATTGGAGGCTTATTTAAGGAACTAGAGCCAATTTTAGGTTTTAAATGAAATTTTCAAAATGATTACAAATTAAGCTTATTTTCTTGATTGGAGGCTTATTTAAGGAACTAGAGCCAATTTTAGGTTTTAAATGAAATTTTCAAAATGATTACAAATTAAGCTTATTTTCTTGATTGGAGGCTTATTTAAGGAACTAGAGCCAATTTTAGGTTTTAAATGAAATTTTCAAAATGATTACAAATTAAGCTTATTTTCTTGATTGGAGGCTTATTTAAGGAACTAGAGCCAATTTTAGGTTTTAAATGAAATTTTCAAAATGATTACAAATTAAGCTTATTTTCTTGATTGGAGGCTTATTTAAGGAACTAGAGCCAATTTTAGGTTTTCAAATGAAATTTTCAAAATGATTACAAATTAAGCTTATTTTCTTGATTGGAGGCTTATTTAAGGAACTAGAGCCAATTTTAGGTTTTAAATGAAATTTTCAAAATGATTACAAATTAAGCTTATTTTCTTGATTGGAGGCTTATTTAAGGAACTAGAGCCAATTTTAGGTTTTAAATGAAATTTTCAAAATGATTACAAATTAAGCTTATTTTCTTGATTGGAGGCTTATTTAAGGAACTAGAGCCAATTTTAGGTTTTAAATGAAATTTTCAAAATGATTACAAATTAAGCTTATTTTCTTGATTGGAGGCTTATTTAAGGAACTAGAGCCAATTTTAGGTTTTAAATGAAATTTTCAAAATGATTACAAATTAAGCTTATTTTCTTGATTGGAGGCTTATTTAAGGAACTAGAGCCAATTTTAGGTTTTCAAATGAAATTTTCAAAATGATTACAAATTAAGCTTATTTTCTTGATTGGAGGCTTATTTAAGGAACTAGAGCCAATTTTAGGTTTTAAATGAAATTTTCAAAATGATTACAAATTAAGCTTATTTTCTTGATTGGAGGCTTATTTAAGGAACTAGAGCCAATTTTAGGTTTTAAATGAAATTTTCAAAATGATTACAAATTAAGCTTATTTTCTTGATTGGAGGCTTATTTAAGGAACTAGAGCCAATTTTAGGTTTTAAATGAAATTTTCAAAATGATTACAAATTAAGCTTATTTTCTTGATTGGAGGCTTATTTAAGGAACTAGAGCCAATTTTAGGTTTTAAATGAAATTTTCAAAATGATTACAAATTAAGCTTATTTTCTTGATTGGAGGCTTATTTAAGGAACTAGAGCCAATTTTAGGTTTTAAATGAAATTTTCAAAATGATTACAAATTAAGCTTATTTTCTTGATTGGAGGCTTATTTAAGGAACTAGAGCCAATTTTAGGTTTTTAAATGAAATTTTCAAAATGATTACAAATTAAGCTTATTTTCTTGATTGGAGGCTTATTTAAGGAACTAGAGCCAATTTTAGGTTTTAAATGAAATTTTCAAAATGATTACAAATTAAGCTTATTTTCTTGATTGGAGGCTTATTTAAGGAACTAGAGCCAATTTTAGGTTTTAAATGAAATTTTCAAAATGATTACAAATTAAGCTTATTTTCTTGATTGGAGGCTTATTTAAGGAACTAGAGCCAATTTTAGGTTTTTAAATGAAATTTTCAAAATGATTACAAATTAAGCTTATTTTCTTGATTGGAGGCTTATTTAAGGAACTAGAGCCAATTTTAGGTTTTCAAATGAAATTTTCAAAATGATTACAAATTAAGCTTATTTTCTTGATTGGAGGCTTATTTAAGGAACTAGAGCCAATTTTAGGTTTTAAATGAAATTTTCAAAATGATTACAAATTAAGCTTATTTTCTTGATTGGAGGCTTATTTAAGGAACTAGAGCCAATTTTAGGTTTTAAATGAAATTTTCAAAATGATTACAAATTAAGCTTATTTTCTTGATTGGAGGCTTATTTAAGGAACTAGAGCCAATTTTAGGTTTTAAATGAAATTTTCAAAATGATTACAAATTAAGCTTATTTTCTTGATTGGAGGCTTATTTAAGGAACTAGAGCCAATTTTAGGTTTTAAATGAAATTTTCAAAATGATTACAAATTAAGCTTATTTTCTTGATTGGAGGCTTATTTAAGGAACTAGAGCCAATTTTAGGTTTTCAAATGAAATTTTCAAAATGATTACAAATTAAGCTTATTTTCTTGATTGGAGGCTTATTTAAGGAACTAGAGCCAATTTTAGGTTTTAAATGAAATTTTCAAAATGATTACAAATTAAGCTTATTTTCTTGATTGGAGGCTTATTTAAGGAACTAGAGCCAATTTTAGGTTTTAAATGAAATTTTCAAAATGATTACAAATTAAGCTTATTTTCTTGATTGGAGGCTTATTTAAGGAACTAGAGCCAATTTTAGGTTTTCAAATGAAATTTTCAAAATGATTACAAATTAAGCTTATTTTCTTGATTGGAGGCTTATTTAAGGAACTAGAGCCAATTTTAGGTTTTAAATGAAATTTTCAAAATGATTACAAATTAAGCTTATTTTCTTGATTGGAGGCTTATTTAAGGAACTAGAGCCAATTTTAGGTTTTAAATGAAATTTTCAAAATGATTACAAATTAAGCTTATTTTCTTGATTGGAGGCTTATTTAAGGAACTAGAGCCAATTTTAGGTTTTAAATGAAATTTTCAAAATGATTACAAATTAAGCTTATTTTCTTGATTGGAGGCTTATTTAAGGAACTAGAGCCAATTTTAGGTTTTAAATGAAATTTTCAAAATGATTACAAATTAAGCTTATTTTCTTGATTGGAGGCTTATTTAAGGAACTAGAGCCAATTTTAGGTTTTCAAATGAAATTTTCAAAATGATTACAAATTAAGCTTATTTTCTTGATTGGAGGCTTATTTAAGGAACTAGAGCCAATTTTAGGTTTTCAAATGAAATTTTCAAAATGATTACAAATTAAGCTTATTTTCTTGATTGGAGGCTTATTTAAGGAACTAGAGCCAATTTTAGGTTTTAAAATGAAATTTTCAAAATGATTACAAATTAAGCTTATTTTCTTGATTGGAGGCTTATTTAAGGAACTAGAGCCAATTTTAGGTTTTTAAATGAAATTTTCAAAATGATTACAAATTAAGCTTATTTTCTTGATTGGAGGCTTATTTAAGGAACTAGAGCCAATTTTAGGTTTTCAAATGAAATTTTCAAAATGATTACAAATTAAGCTTATTTTCTTGATTGGAGGCTTATTTAAGGAACTAGAGCCAATTTTAGGTTTTAAATGAAATTTTCAAAATGATTACAAATTAAGCTTATTTTCTTGATTGGAGGCTTATTTAAGGAACTAGAGCCAATTTTAGGTTTTAAATGAAATTTTCAAAATGATTACAAATTAAGCTTATTTTCTTGATTGGAGGCTTATTTAAGGAACTAGAGCCAATTTTAGGTTTTAAATGAAATTTTCAAAATGATTACAAATTAAGCTTATTTTCTTGATTGGAGGCTTATTTAAGGAACTAGAGCCAATTTTAGGTTTTCAAATGAAATTTTCAAAATGATTACAAATTAAGCTTATTTTCTTGATTGGAGGCTTATTTAAGGAACTAGAGCCAATTTTAGGTTTTCAAATGAAATTTTCAAAATGATTACAAATTAAGCTTATTTTCTTGATTGGAGGCTTATTTAAGGAACTAGAGCCAATTTTAGGTTTTCAAATGAAATTTTCAAAATGATTACAAATTAAGCTTATTTTCTTGATTGGAGGCTTATTTAAGGAACTAGAGCCAATTTTAGGTTTTAAATGAAATTTTCAAAATGATTACAAATTAAGCTTATTTTCTTGATTGGAGGCTTATTTAAGGAACTAGAGCCAATTTTAGGTTTTCAAATGAAATTTTCAAAATGATTACAAATTAAGCTTATTTTCTTGATTGGAGGCTTATTTAAGGAACTAGAGCCAATTTTAGGTTTTCAAATGAAATTTTCAAAATGATTACAAATTAAGCTTATTTTCTTGATTGGAGGCTTATTTAAGGAACTAGAGCCAATTTTAGGTTTTAAATGAAATTTTCAAAATGATTACAAATTAAGCTTATTTTCTTGATTGGAGGCTTATTTAAGGAACTAGAGCCAATTTTAGGTTTTAAATGAAATTTTCAAAATGATTACAAATTAAGCTTATTTTCTTGATTGGAGGCTTATTTAAGGAACTAGAGCCAATTTTAGGTTTTAAATGAAATTTTCAAAATGATTACAAATTAAGCTTATTTTCTTGATTGGAGGCTTATTTAAGGAACTAGAGCCAATTTTAGGTTTTAAATGAAATTTTCAAAATGATTACAAATTAAGCTTATTTTCTTGATTGGAGGCTTATTTAAGGAACTAGAGCCAATTTTAGGTTTTAAATGAAATTTTCAAAATGATTACAAATTAAGCTTATTTTCTTGATTGGAGGCTTATTTAAGGAACTAGAGCCAATTTTAGGTTTTAAATGAAATTTTCAAAATGATTACAAATTAAGCTTATTTTCTTGATTGGAGGCTTATTTAAGGAACTAGAGCCAATTTTAGGTTTTTAAATGAAATTTTCAAAATGATTACAAATTAAGCTTATTTTCTTGATTGGAGGCTTATTTAAGGAACTAGAGCCAATTTTAGGTTTTAAATCGAAATTTTCAAAATGATTACAAATTAAGCTTATTTTCTTGATTGGAGGCTTATTTAAGGAACTAGAGCCAATTTTAGGTTTTAAATGAAATTTTCAAAATGATTACAAATTAAGCTTATTTTCTTGATTGGAGGCTTATTTAAGGAACTAGAGCCAATTTTAGGTTTTTAAATGAAATTTTCAAAATGATTACAAATTAAGCTTATTTTCTTGATTGGAGGCTTATTTAAGGAACTAGAGCCAATTTTAGGTTTTTAAATGAAATTTTCAAAATGATTACAAATTAAGCTTATTTTCTTGATTGGAGGCTTATTTAAGGAACTAGAGCCAATTTTAGGTTTTCAAATGAAATTTTCAAAATGATTACAAATTAAGCTTATTTTCTTGATTGGAGGCTTATTTAAGGAACTAGAGCCAATTTTAGGTTTTAAATTGAAATTTTCAAAATGATTACAAATTAAGCTTATTTTCTTGATTGGAGGCTTATTTAAGGAACTAGAGCCAATTTTAGGTTTTCAAATGAAATTTTCAAAATGATTACAAATTAAGCTTATTTTCTTGATTGGAGGCTTATTTAAGGAACTAGAGCCAATTTTAGGTTTTAAATGAAATTTTCAAAATGATTACAAATTAAGCTTATTTTCTTGATTGGAGGCTTATTTAAGGAACTAGAGCCAATTTTAGGTTTTAAATGAAATTTTCAAAATGATTACAAATTAAGCTTATTTTCTTGATTGGAGGCTTATTTAAGGAACTAGAGCCAATTTTAGGTTTTAAATGAAATTTTCAAAATGATTACAAATTAAGCTTATTTTCTTGATTGGAGGCTTATTTAAGGAACTAGAGCCAATTTTAGGTTTTAAATGAAATTTTCAAAATGATTACAAATTAAGCTTATTTTCTTGATTGGAGGCTTATTTAAGGAACTAGAGCCAATTTTAGGTTTTAAATGAAATTTTCAAAATGATTACAAATTAAGCTTATTTTCTTGATTGGAGGCTTATTTAAGGAACTAGAGCCAATTTTAGGTTTTAAATGAAATTTTCAAAATGATTACAAATTAAGCTTATTTTCTTGATTGGAGGCTTATTTAAGGAACTAGAGCCAATTTTAGGTTTTTAAATGAAATTTTCAAAATGATTACAAATTAAGCTTATTTTCTTGATTGGAGGCTTATTTAAGGAACTAGAGCCAATTTTAGGTTTTTAAATGAAATTTTCAAAATGATTACAAATTAAGCTTATTTTCTTGATTGGAGGCTTATTTAAGGAACTAGAGCCAATTTTAGGTTTTTAAATGAAATTTTCAAAATGATTACAAATTAAGCTTATTTTCTTGATTGGAGGCTTATTTAAGGAACTAGAGCCAATTTTAGGTTTTTAAATGAAATTTTCAAAATGATTACAAATTAAGCTTATTTTCTTGATTGGAGGCTTATTTAAGGAACTAGAGCCAATTTTAGGTTTTTAAATGAAATTTTCAAAATGATTACAAATTAAGCTTATTTTCTTGATTGGAGGCTTATTTAAGGAACTAGAGCCAATTTTAGGTTTTCAAATGAAATTTTCAAAATGATTACAAATTAAGCTTATTTTCTTGATTGGAGGCTTATTTAAGGAACTAGAGCCAATTTTAGGTTTTTAAATGAAATTTTCAAAATGATTACAAATTAAGCTTATTTTCTTGATTGGAGGCTTATTTAAGGAACTAGAGCCAATTTTAGGTTTTCAAATGAAATTTTCAAAATGATTACAAATTAAGCTTATTTTCTTGATTGGAGGCTTATTTAAGGAACTAGAGCCAATTTTAGGTTTTAAATGAAATTTTCAAAATGATTACAAATTAAGCTTATTTTCTTGATTGGAGGCTTATTTAAGGAACTAGAGCCAATTTTAGGTTTTAAATGAAATTTTCAAAATGATTACAAATTAAGCTTATTTTCTTGATTGGAGGCTTATTTAAGGAACTAGAGCCAATTTTAGGTTTTCAAATGAAATTTTCAAAATGATTACAAATTAAGCTTATTTTCTTGATTGGAGGCTTATTTAAGGAACTAGAGCCAATTTTAGGTTTTCAAATGAAATTTTCAAAATGATTACAAATTAAGCTTATTTTCTTGATTGGAGGCTTATTTAAGGAACTAGAGCCAATTTTAGGTTTTTAAATTGAAATTTTCAAAATGATTACAAATTAAGCTTATTTTCTTGATTGGAGGCTTATTTAAGGAACTAGAGCCAATTTTAGGTTTTTCAAATGAAATTTTCAAAATGATTACAAATTAAGCTTATTTTCTTGATTGGAGGCTTATTTAAGGAACTAGAGCCAATTTTAGGTTTTAAATGAAATTTTCAAAATGATTACAAATTAAGCTTATTTTCTTGATTGGAGGCTTATTTAAGGAACTAGAGCCAATTTTAGGTTTTCAAATGAAATTTTCAAAATGATTACAAATTAAGCTTATTTTCTTGATTGGAGGCTTATTTAAGGAACTAGAGCCAATTTTAGGTTTTCAAATGAAATTTTCAAAATGATTACAAATTAAGCTTATTTTCTTGATTGGAGGCTTATTTAAGGAACTAGAGCCAATTTTAGGTTTTCAAATGAAATTTTCAAAATGATTACAAATTAAGCTTATTTTCTTGATTGGAGGCTTATTTAAGGAACTAGAGCCAATTTTAGGTTTTAAATTGAAATTTTCAAAATGATTACAAATTAAGCTTATTTTCTTGATTGGAGGCTTATTTAAGGAACTAGAGCCAATTTTAGGTTTTCAAATGAAATTTTCAAAATGATTACAAATTAAGCTTATTTTCTTGATTGGAGGCTTATTTAAGGAACTAGAGCCAATTTTAGGTTTTAAATGAAATTTTCAAAATGATTACAAATTAAGCTTATTTTCTTGATTGGAGGCTTATTTAAGGAACTAGAGCCAATTTTAGGTTTTCAAATGAAATTTTCAAAATGATTACAAATTAAGCTTATTTTCTTGATTGGAGGCTTATTTAAGGAACTAGAGCCAATTTTAGGTTTTCAAATGAAATTTTCAAAATGATTACAAATTAAGCTTATTTTCTTGATTGGAGGCTTATTTAAGGAACTAGAGCCAATTTTAGGTTTTAAATGAAATTTTCAAAATGATTACAAATTAAGCTTATTTTCTTGATTGGAGGCTTATTTAAGGAACTAGAGCCAATTTTAGGTTTTAAATGAAATTTTCAAAATGATTACAAATTAAGCTTATTTTCTTGATTGGAGGCTTATTTAAGGAACTAGAGCCAATTTTAGGTTTTAAATGAAATTTTCAAAATGATTACAAATTAAGCTTATTTTCTTGATTGGAGGCTTATTTAAGGAACTAGAGCCAATTTTAGGTTTTAATTGAAATTTTCAAAATGATTACAAATTAAGCTTATTTTCTTGATTGGAGGCTTATTTAAGGAACTAGAGCCAATTTTAGGTTTTTAAATTGAAATTTTCAAAATGATTACAAATTAAGCTTATTTTCTTGATTGGAGGCTTATTTAAGGAACTAGAGCCAATTTTAGGTTTTCAAATGAAATTTTCAAAATGATTACAAATTAAGCTTATTTTCTTGATTGGAGGCTTATTTAAGGAACTAGAGCCAATTTTAGGTTTTTAAATGAAATTTTCAAAATGATTACAAATTAAGCTTATTTTCTTGATTGGAGGCTTATTTAAGGAACTAGAGCCAATTTTAGGTTTTTAAATGAAATTTTCAAAATGATTACAAATTAAGCTTATTTTCTTGATTGGAGGCTTATTTAAGGAACTAGAGCCAATTTTAGGTTTTAAATGAAATTTTCAAAATGATTACAAATTAAGCTTATTTTCTTGATTGGAGGCTTATTTAAGGAACTAGAGCCAATTTTAGGTTTTCAAATGAAATTTTCAAAATGATTACAAATTAAGCTTATTTTCTTGATTGGAGGCTTATTTAAGGAACTAGAGCCAATTTTAGGTTTTTAAATGAAATTTTCAAAATGATTACAAATTAAGCTTATTTTCTTGATTGGAGGCTTATTTAAGGAACTAGAGCCAATTTTAGGTTTTTAAATGAAATTTTCAAAATGATTACAAATTAAGCTTATTTTCTTGATTGGAGGCTTATTTAAGGAACTAGAGCCAATTTTAGGTTTTCAAATGAAATTTTCAAAATGATTACAAATTAAGCTTATTTTCTTGATTGGAGGCTTATTTAAGGAACTAGAGCCAATTTTAGGTTTTTAAATTGAAATTTTCAAAATGATTACAAATTAAGCTTATTTTCTTGATTGGAGGCTTATTTAAGGAACTAGAGCCAATTTTAGGTTTTTAATTGAAATTTTCAAAATGATTACAAATTAAGCTTATTTTCTTGATTGGAGGCTTATTTAAGGAACTAGAGCCAATTTTAGGTTTTTAAATGAAATTTTCAAAATGATTACAAATTAAGCTTATTTTCTTGATTGGAGGCTTATTTAAGGAACTAGAGCCAATTTTAGGTTTTAAATGAAATTTTCAAAATGATTACAAATTAAGCTTATTTTCTTGATTGGAGGCTTATTTAAGGAACTAGAGCCAATTTTAGGTTTTTAAATTGAAATTTTCAAAATGATTACAAATTAAGCTTATTTTCTTGATTGGAGGCTTATTTAAGGAACTAGAGCCAATTTTAGGTTTTAAATTGAAATTTTCAAAATGATTACAAATTAAGCTTATTTTCTTGATTGGAGGCTTATTTAAGGAACTAGAGCCAATTTTAGGTTTTAAATGAAATTTTCAAAATGATTACAAATTAAGCTTATTTTCTTGATTGGAGGCTTATTTAAGGAACTAGAGCCAATTTTAGGTTTTAAATGAAATTTTCAAAATGATTACAAATTAAGCTTATTTTCTTGATTGGAGGCTTATTTAAGGAACTAGAGCCAATTTTAGGTTTTAAATTGAAATTTTCAAAATGATTACAAATTAAGCTTATTTTCTTGATTGGAGGCTTATTTAAGGAACTAGAGCCAATTTTAGGTTTTTAAATTGAAATTTTCAAAATGATTACAAATTAAGCTTATTTTCTTGATTGGAGGCTTATTTAAGGAACTAGAGCCAATTTTAGGTTTTTAATTGAAATTTTCAAAATGATTACAAATTAAGCTTATTTTCTTGATTGGAGGCTTATTTAAGGAACTAGAGCCAATTTTAGGTTTTTAAATGAAATTTTCAAAATGATTACAAATTAAGCTTATTTTCTTGATTGGAGGCTTATTTAAGGAACTAGAGCCAATTTTAGGTTTTAATTGAAATTTTCAAAATGATTACAAATTAAGCTTATTTTCTTGATTGGAGGCTTATTTAAGGAACTAGAGCCAATTTTAGGTTTTTAAATGAAATTTTCAAAATGATTACAAATTAAGCTTATTTTCTTGATTGGAGGCTTATTTAAGGAACTAGAGCCAATTTTAGGTTTTTAATCTGAAATTTTCAAAATGATTACAAATTAAGCTTATTTTCTTGATTGGAGGCTTATTTAAGGAACTAGAGCCAATTTTAGGTTTTAAATTGAAATTTTCAAAATGATTACAAATTAAGCTTATTTTCTTGATTGGAGGCTTATTTAAGGAACTAGAGCCAATTTTAGGTTTTTAAATGAAATTTTCAAAATGATTACAAATTAAGCTTATTTTCTTGATTGGAGGCTTATTTAAGGAACTAGAGCCAATTTTAGGTTTTTAAATGAAATTTTCAAAATGATTACAAATTAAGCTTATTTTCTTGATTGGAGGCTTATTTAAGGAACTAGAGCCAATTTTAGGTTTTTAATTGAAATTTTCAAAATGATTACAAATTAAGCTTATTTTCTTGATTGGAGGCTTATTTAAGGAACTAGAGCCAATTTTAGGTTTTAAATTGAAATTTTCAAAATGATTACAAATTAAGCTTATTTTCTTGATTGGAGGCTTATTTAAGGAACTAGAGCCAATTTTAGGTTTTAAATGAAATTTTCAAAATGATTACAAATTAAGCTTATTTTCTTGATTGGAGGCTTATTTAAGGAACTAGAGCCAATTTTAGGTTTTAAATTGAAATTTTCAAAATGATTACAAATTAAGCTTATTTTCTTGATTGGAGGCTTATTTAAGGAACTAGAGCCAATTTTAGGTTTTTAAATGAAATTTTCAAAATGATTACAAATTAAGCTTATTTTCTTGATTGGAGGCTTATTTAAGGAACTAGAGCCAATTTTAGGTTTTAAATGAAATTTTCAAAATGATTACAAATTAAGCTTATTTTCTTGATTGGAGGCTTATTTAAGGAACTAGAGCCAATTTTAGGTTTTTAATTGAAATTTTCAAAATGATTACAAATTAAGCTTATTTTCTTGATTGGAGGCTTATTTAAGGAACTAGAGCCAATTTTAGGTTTTTAAATGAAATTTTCAAAATGATTACAAATTAAGCTTATTTTCTTGATTGGAGGCTTATTTAAGGAACTAGAGCCAATTTTAGGTTTTTCAAATGAAATTTTCAAAATGATTACAAATTAAGCTTATTTTCTTGATTGGAGGCTTATTTAAGGAACTAGAGCCAATTTTAGGTTTTAATTGAAATTTTCAAAATGATTACAAATTAAGCTTATTTTCTTGATTGGAGGCTTATTTAAGGAACTAGAGCCAATTTTAGGTTTTTAAATTGAAATTTTCAAAATGATTACAAATTAAGCTTATTTTCTTGATTGGAGGCTTATTTAAGGAACTAGAGCCAATTTTAGGTTTTTAAATGAAATTTTCAAAATGATTACAAATTAAGCTTATTTTCTTGATTGGAGGCTTATTTAAGGAACTAGAGCCAATTTTAGGTTTTAAATTGAAATTTTCAAAATGATTACAAATTAAGCTTATTTTCTTGATTGGAGGCTTATTTAAGGAACTAGAGCCAATTTTAGGTTTTAAATTGAAATTTTCAAAATGATTACAAATTAAGCTTATTTTCTTGATTGGAGGCTTATTTAAGGAACTAGAGCCAATTTTAGGTTTTAATTGAAATTTTCAAAATGATTACAAATTAAGCTTATTTTCTTGATTGGAGGCTTATTTAAGGAACTAGAGCCAATTTTAGGTTTTAAATTGAAATTTTCAAAATGATTACAAATTAAGCTTATTTTCTTGATTGGAGGCTTATTTAAGGAACTAGAGCCAATTTTAGGTTTTAAATGAAATTTTCAAAATGATTACAAATTAAGCTTATTTTCTTGATTGGAGGCTTATTTAAGGAACTAGAGCCAATTTTAGGTTTTAAATTGAAATTTTCAAAATGATTACAAATTAAGCTTATTTTCTTGATTGGAGGCTTATTTAAGGAACTAGAGCCAATTTTAGGTTTTTAATTGAAATTTTCAAAATGATTACAAATTAAGCTTATTTTCTTGATTGGAGGCTTATTTAAGGAACTAGAGCCAATTTTAGGTTTTTAATTGAAATTTTCAAAATGATTACAAATTAAGCTTATTTTCTTGATTGGAGGCTTATTTAAGGAACTAGAGCCAATTTTAGGTTTTTAATTGAAATTTTCAAAATGATTACAAATTAAGCTTATTTTCTTGATTGGAGGCTTATTTAAGGAACTAGAGCCAATTTTAGGTTTTTAAATTGAAATTTTCAAAATGATTACAAATTAAGCTTATTTTCTTGATTGGAGGCTTATTTAAGGAACTAGAGCCAATTTTAGGTTTTTAATTGAAATTTTCAAAATGATTACAAATTAAGCTTATTTTCTTGATTGGAGGCTTATTTAAGGAACTAGAGCCAATTTTAGGTTTTTAATTGAAATTTTCAAAATGATTACAAATTAAGCTTATTTTCTTGATTGGAGGCTTATTTAAGGAACTAGAGCCAATTTTAGGTTTTCAAATGAAATTTTCAAAATGATTACAAATTAAGCTTATTTTCTTGATTGGAGGCTTATTTAAGGAACTAGAGCCAATTTTAGGTTTTTAAATGAAATTTTCAAAATGATTACAAATTAAGCTTATTTTCTTGATTGGAGGCTTATTTAAGGAACTAGAGCCAATTTTAGGTTTTTAAATTGAAATTTTCAAAATGATTACAAATTAAGCTTATTTTCTTGATTGGAGGCTTATTTAAGGAACTAGAGCCAATTTTAGGTTTTTAATCTGAAATTTTCAAAATGATTACAAATTAAGCTTATTTTCTTGATTGGAGGCTTATTTAAGGAACTAGAGCCAATTTTAGGTTTTTCAAATGAAATTTTCAAAATGATTACAAATTAAGCTTATTTTCTTGATTGGAGGCTTATTTAAGGAACTAGAGCCAATTTTAGGTTTTTAATTGAAATTTTCAAAATGATTACAAATTAAGCTTATTTTCTTGATTGGAGGCTTATTTAAGGAACTAGAGCCAATTTTAGGTTTTCAAATGAAATTTTCAAAATGATTACAAATTAAGCTTATTTTCTTGATTGGAGGCTTATTTAAGGAACTAGAGCCAATTTTAGGTTTTTAATTGAAATTTTCAAAATGATTACAAATTAAGCTTATTTTCTTGATTGGAGGCTTATTTAAGGAACTAGAGCCAATTTTAGGTTTTTAAATTGAAATTTTCAAAATGATTACAAATTAAGCTTATTTTCTTGATTGGAGGCTTATTTAAGGAACTAGAGCCAATTTTAGGTTTTTAAATGAAATTTTCAAAATGATTACAAATTAAGCTTATTTTCTTGATTGGAGGCTTATTTAAGGAACTAGAGCCAATTTTAGGTTTTAAATTGAAATTTTCAAAATGATTACAAATTAAGCTTATTTTCTTGATTGGAGGCTTATTTAAGGAACTAGAGCCAATTTTAGGTTTTAAATGAAATTTTCAAAATGATTACAAATTAAGCTTATTTTCTTGATTGGAGGCTTATTTAAGGAACTAGAGCCAATTTTAGGTTTTAATTGAAATTTTCAAAATGATTACAAATTAAGCTTATTTTCTTGATTGGAGGCTTATTTAAGGAACTAGAGCCAATTTTAGGTTTTTAATTGAAATTTTCAAAATGATTACAAATTAAGCTTATTTTCTTGATTGGAGGCTTATTTAAGGAACTAGAGCCAATTTTAGGTTTTTAATTGAAATTTTCAAAATGATTACAAATTAAGCTTATTTTCTTGATTGGAGGCTTATTTAAGGAACTAGAGCCAATTTTAGGTTTTTAAATTGAAATTTTCAAAATGATTACAAATTAAGCTTATTTTCTTGATTGGAGGCTTATTTAAGGAACTAGAGCCAATTTTAGGTTTTTAAATTGAAATTTTCAAAATGATTACAAATTAAGCTTATTTTCTTGATTGGAGGCTTATTTAAGGAACTAGAGCCAATTTTAGGTTTTAAATTGAAATTTTCAAAATGATTACAAATTAAGCTTATTTTCTTGATTGGAGGCTTATTTAAGGAACTAGAGCCAATTTTAGGTTTTAAATTGAAATTTTCAAAATGATTACAAATTAAGCTTATTTTCTTGATTGGAGGCTTATTTAAGGAACTAGAGCCAATTTTAGGTTTTTAAATGAAATTTTCAAAATGATTACAAATTAAGCTTATTTTCTTGATTGGAGGCTTATTTAAGGAACTAGAGCCAATTTTAGGTTTTAAATGAAATTTTCAAAATGATTACAAATTAAGCTTATTTTCTTGATTGGAGGCTTATTTAAGGAACTAGAGCCAATTTTAGGTTTTTAAATTGAAATTTTCAAAATGATTACAAATTAAGCTTATTTTCTTGATTGGAGGCTTATTTAAGGAACTAGAGCCAATTTTAGGTTTTAATTGAAATTTTCAAAATGATTACAAATTAAGCTTATTTTCTTGATTGGAGGCTTATTTAAGGAACTAGAGCCAATTTTAGGTTTTAAATGAAATTTTCAAAATGATTACAAATTAAGCTTATTTTCTTGATTGGAGGCTTATTTAAGGAACTAGAGCCAATTTTAGGTTTTTAAATTGAATTTCAAAATGATTACAAATTAAGCTTATTTTCTTGATTGGAGGCTTATTTAAGGAACTAGAGCCAATTTTAGGTTTTCAAATGAAATTTTCAAAATGATTACAAATTAAGCTTATTTTCTTGATTGGAGGCTTATTTAAGGAACTAGAGCCAATTTTAGGTTTTAAATGAAATTTTCAAAATGATTACAAATTAAGCTTATTTTCTTGATTGGAGGCTTATTTAAGGAACTAGAGCCAATTTTAGGTTTTCAAATGAAATTTTCAAAATGATTACAAATTAAGCTTATTTTCTTGATTGGAGGCTTATTTAAGGAACTAGAGCCAATTTTAGGTTTTAATTGAAATTTTCAAAATGATTACAAATTAAGCTTATTTTCTTGATTGGAGGCTTATTTAAGGAACTAGAGCCAATTTTAGGTTTTCAAATGAAATTTTCAAAATGATTACAAATTAAGCTTATTTTCTTGATTGGAGGCTTATTAAGGAACTAGAGCCAATTTTAGGTTTTTAATCTGAAATTTTCAAAATGATTACAAATTAAGCTTATTTTCTTGATTGGAGGCTTATTTAAGGAACTAGAGCCAATTTTAGGTTTTTCAAATGAAATTTTCAAAATGATTACAAATTAAGCTTATTTTCTTGATTGGAGGCTTATTTAAGGAACTAGAGCCAATTTTAGGTTTTTAAATTGAAATTTTCAAAATGATTACAAATTAAGCTTATTTTCTTGATTGGAGGCTTATTTAAGGAACTAGAGCCAATTTTAGGTTTTAATTGAAATTTTCAAAATGATTACAAATTAAGCTTATTTTCTTGATTGGAGGCTTATTTAAGGAACTAGAGCAATTTTAGGTTCTAAAATTGAAATTTTCAAAATGATTACAAATTAAGCTTATTTTTGATTGGAGGCTTATTAAGGAACTAGAGCCAATTTTAGGTTTTAAATTGAAATTTTCAAAATGATTACAAATTAAGCTTATTTTTCTGATTGGAGCTTATTTAAGGAACTAGAGCCAATTTTAGGTTTCCAAATGAAATTTTCAAAATGATTACAAATTAAGCTTATTTTCTTGATTGGAGGCCTTATTTAAGGAACTAGAGCCAATTTTAGGTTTAAAATTGAATTTTCAAAAATTGATACAAATTAAGCTTATTTTCTTGATTGGAGGCTTATTTAAGGAACTAGAGCCATTTTAGGTTTTAAATTGAAATTTTCAAAATGATTACAAATTAAGCTTATTTCTTGATTGGAGGCTTATTAAGGAACTAGAGCCATTTTAGATTTTGATTTTGAAATTTTCAAAATGATACAAATTAAGCTTATATTTCTTGATTGGAGGCTTATTTTAAGGAACTAGAGCCAATTTTAGGGTTTAAAATGTGAAATTTTCAAAATGATTACAAATTAAG